>APFE031098896.1:0-36489 GCA_000404065.3 Pinus taeda
CATGCCAAACTTGTAGACAAGATTGATGGTTATATTGACATGGCTGCCCTAACACATTAGTATTCCATAATGGATTATGCAAGTAAGAGAATGAAGAGGAAGTTTTTTGAACCATACCTATTGACCTTGTTGCAACTTCCCCATCTCTTTGATATGCCACTTCCAAATTAGATAAGGAAGAACAACCATCTATGGTATGCTCCTTTCGGTCATGAGTGAAAAACACTTCATCAAATTCTTGATTTTTATGAACCTGCAAAACATCCAATTTTGCATTTAGCTAATAAAATCAACTTTAAAATTTTCAAATAAAGCATTGATTTCAGCTCTTATGTCTCCTATTCTTGTAGGAGATTTGGAAAAGAAAGAACAAACATGTCTAGAATTCTTACTAGCCTTAGAGATTCCTCTTGAATACCTTATGCACAACTCACAAACATCATCATATGATAACTGAAAAACATCACCTTTTCCTATCAGATTTAAGAATTCTAAAAATTCATCTTTGATTCCTTTAAGAAGGAGTGTTTTTAAGACCTCTTTTTCCAAATGCTTATATTTTGATTTTTGAAGGTTGTATTGAAATCGATTTACATAGTCCTCCAAGCTTTCATCTTCCCCTTGTATCATAGCAAAACTATCTTCATTGGCCTTGCAATAGTCTTGGTACTTCTTCAAGAATATGTTCTTCATGTCCTCCCATGTTTGGATGCAATTCCCACCTAGGCTCATGAACCATCGGAGCGCTGCTCCTTTTAGAGTAAGAGGAAACACTTTCAATCTTTGATCGTTAGTGTAATAATCATATCCTCTATAAAGTATTTCGAACTCAAATAAAAATGTATCTGGATCTTCATTTGTCAAACCATGAAAATTTGGTAAAGATGGGGGAATTATGTGCATTTGTGTCACTCCTCCTAGATCTTTGATAGGAAATTCAAAAGTAGAAATGTGAGCCATTTCTTACCAAAATAGAAGATGTTCTTCATGTGTTTCTTCAAGGCTCCTTCAAATGTTCCTATCAATTAGTTAGTGAAATGGGTGGTGCTTACATCACCACTTGAGTGAAATCATGTGATTCATTTTTCAAAATTTCTATTTTTTTTTCATTTTAAGTCATTCACACAAAAATTCAAACATCTATTTCTACCCTAAGTTTTTTAACAATTCTGCTAGAAAGCGAGTGGGGGAGCAGGGCTTTTACATGCTCCGTACATAGGTTCTTACCTTCCGTTTTTAATACCCAATTCTTTCCTAACAGGCACTCATTAGATGCACACTACTCTTTAAAAATGACTACACTCTCCCCGGCAATGGTGCCAAAATGTCGAGCGATAAAAAGGGTCTTACTCCTAATTACCTTCACATTAATTGTCAACCCAGGGACAACTTTTTATTTCAAGAGTGTACTCAGTCTGAGGCGGCTATTTATTCAAGAGTAATGTTATGAAAGATGTAGTACAGTGCTCAAAATACAAAGATAAATGGATGCTTGGCTACAACAAACTACTCTTTAAGGAATAAATCACACATTCAGGAAACTAAGCAATTCATCAGTCAAGGGTTCAGTAGCAATAACTCATCCCTTTGTAAACTGATGGAACTAGAGGAAATCATAGAACAGATTGTGGATCTGGGAGCCAGACAATAGATATCAATGCTCACTACAGCCTGAGATCGTTCTTCACACCAAAATAACAAATGACAGGAAATGAAACAGTAGATAAGAAATGGGACAGCAATTAAGAAATAGAATAGCAAACCTAAAATGGAACAACAAACAAGAAACTGTAACAACAACTAAGTCTAGCAAGTAGTAACACCTTAGTCTATAAGATCAAATGCACTAATCGTGACCTACAGGAATCAAATGGAAATCCTTCACTATTAAGGATGGATTGAACAACACACCAAAATGGAACAGCACTGATTAATGATGAATTATATAACAGCGCTTGAAAACCATATATACACATGGCACACCTTAATAGTAATCTGATCCAGTTATCAATCTCAGTTAGAAAGAGTACGACTGCATTTCAAAATAGAACAACATTGTTTATAGATCCAACAATCGCAAAGAACATAAATCCTAAGATGAATTCCGTAATGTCAATGAATAAGTGCACAGCACAACGACTCTGTAATTAAGCAGCAACAGTATTCTGTAAAGACCGATAGTATTATATCAACACTTAAAAGAACAACGATACATTGCAGAGTCAATACAATAGTTCTGTCTTAGAAAACGATATCACTTAACAAATCAAATGTAACAGAGCTGTGATGTAAAATAATAAAACATATCAGATTACCGAATCACGCTGATGAGCAAACCACACATAAACCAAAGATATAATATACAGTAGCAGCAGAATACTCCACCAGAGGCTGGGCCCTTAGCCACCAGCGGATGCTGCTGGGTTACTTCAGATGAAAAGAATGAACAATAACTCCCAAATCAGGTATTAATCATTAAATGGTGAAATCATTACAAAAGTTGAAGCTTTGAGACTTACAGCATGAAACAATCCTTTCTTCCTCCTATCCTATCATGAATTCTTAATTCTAAATCTCTAATTCTAAATCCTCAATTCTCCATCCTCCTCTCTGATCTCTGTTTTCATTTAAATAGAGAGAGAACAGAGATAAGTTACAATAGAGATAATTACAACATGATTCTATTACAAAATTGGATTGTTTCCAACCAATTGATCAACAAGAAGATATCTTTCCATCCATCTCTCAACAAGAGCAAGACGAATTTGGCTTTGCAGCTGAGATTTGGAGGACGGCTGCAATAGCAAATTTGAGAAAATCGTGCTCAAAGAACACTGCATTTCTCTCAGTACAAGCCGAATTTGGGCAAGTCGTTCTTTACAAAAATTAATTGGGTCCGTTCTGGACAAAACCCATGTTCCAGATTTTCCATATTCGTCTTCATTTGCTCAGAATCTCAACCGCAAAACTGTCACTTCTTATTCCAGCGAATTCTGAGTTGGCACTTTCAATAGTCAAATCTTCAATCTAGAAATTATCTTGGAGGTTAAAAATGGTGAATAATGTTACAACTAATTTATTGAAACTATCATTGATAAAATCATTCATAATCATCAATTTATTAGAAATAAAGGAGAATAAATCATATTCATTCATAAGAGCATAAATCATTATAAAATAGAATTATATGATAAACCGTGATTAATAACATGATAAAAAAAAGTAAAAATGGATGAAATAAGTGTTAAAAAGGTGGTTGTATTCATGGCCCAACAAGAGCGAGAAAACTTATCATTAATTTATGAAAGAACTAAGGTATCAATGGGTGTTTCTAAGTCAACCTCCTAGATGATGTGTTGATGTTGACAGGAAGTGACCCATTCCAGGAGGGCCTTGATGTATCCCCCATCAACAACACGAAACATGTATGATGATTGAGACAAAATGATCAGAATGATGTTGACATGGAATTGGATAAGGAAAGGCAGACATGAAATAAAGGCTTAAGAGTATTGTAGTAGAGATAAACTAAAGGACTTCTCTTGAACACACCAGTGACAATGAATGGTGTTAGCAACATTGACCCAAAACCGAAATGGAGGCTCTGAAAATGGCATGATAACCAAAAGACAAGAATATTACCCAACCCAACAACCATAGAGATGAAGTGAAAGAGTTTCGTGTCCAAGAGCAACTTGCTGCCATTAGAAAAATGGAACCCCTTGTTTTCCCAATTTCCCCAACCATACTAGATAGTACCTCTTTATTTTTAACAAGCTTGAGGAGCGTAACATATGCTTGGTCTGTAAGTTCATCCTTTGGATGATCCCTCTGAATATATTTAATGAACCGTGAGAAGGAGTGGTTCAACCTCATCATGATCAACAAATCCATCACTATTTGATGTTTAAACGAGTCCACTAAAGGTAAAATTCGACTTCTTTTTCATGTTTAGAGAGTTTGAAAAAGAGGCGAAAAATAAAACTCCAAATGTCCCTTTTCATAGGTAGTCCCTTAGGTCTAAAAAGGTAGAAAAAAATACCCAAGAGAACCTCATAGCCATGTTCGACTAATGTTTTCCTTTTCGGTAGTTAGTATATTTGGGTCTCGTAAAGGGTTAAACTTATACTAAGTAGACGCCTTTTCATTTACTTTTACAAGCTCAAAAAGGCAAGTGCTTGACAATATTTTCATATTTTGGGAGTCTGAAAAGAGTTGAAAGAGAACTCCATGGGGGTTCCTTTTTCGTAGTTTTAAAGTGCCTGAAAAAGAGATAAAAGTATATTTTGTAGTCAAAGTAACATGTTCAAGATATAATGAAAACCTGCTAACTGTTGTCGACTTGCTCAAAACACCATAAGATGGATTAAATATACCTGAAAACACCACAAAAAGGATTAAACATACCTATTTCATAGTAAAAATGAAGCATATATATATGTCAAAACACTAAAAATGAATAAAATGATGAGAAAATGACCATAAATATTCAAATTGACTTGTCATTTTTACCATTTTACCTTCAACGGTGAGTATTTGAAACCCTTTTTCCCTCAATTGTCTTGAGCTGATCGCTGCCAATCCAGGGAACCATTTCAAGTGTCATCGTTTCCAGGTAGGAATTGAAACCTTTCTCTATCTTTCTATGGTCCATTTTCGTAATTTCATGCAAAAAAATTTAGGCTTTGAGGCCCCTAGGGTCCATAAAAAAATGTCTTGGGACCAACACACCCCCACAGTGTTGAAATCTGCACTGCATCTAGGCAGGGGAACATTGTAGGCAGAGGTGAAATGCTCTCATAGACACTGTTGGGTGCGCTTTTTGCATTTTCCTAAGTTGTTTGTCAATTTTGCCTCAAATTTTGTCAAGTTTTTTACATGGGAAAGAGCCTAATGGATCCCTTGTTGATGTTTCAAGTACCCACAGTACAAAATGGCATTCATATGGCAAGAAAGAGAACATGAGGAACAATATTAGGATGTAGAAAACAACCCTGCTACCATCAAGGTGCTAAAATTTTTTGGGTTATTGAAATTATTTTGGCTACCTAATATGAGGAAACAAATGGATTTGTTAAAGTACTTTGTCTGTTCATGGGATATTCAGGCAGAAGAATTCAGGTTTGGGGAGAATCTTCTCAAGATACATGTAGAGGATATTTATTTTTTGACAAGATTCTCAAAGCGAGGTGCTCCAGTCTCTCTTCTAGGTGGAAGAAGTGGTAGCGAGACGGTGAAAGACTATATTGCTACCTATTGCAGACCTCGATCCCTTCCTACTAGGGATGAGAAGATTAGCATAAAGGATGTAACCCAATTACCTCTAAGAACAAACTTATTCATTATAGCAAGATTGGTAGGCAATGCGACACTACATGTGGCAAGAAAATCATACGTGCAATATGGGATAGACTGTCTACAGCTGGCAATATTCAACTGGAATGAGGGTGTCTTGGTCAATTTGAAGGAACAACTTACAAAATAAAAGGAGGGAAAGATGAAGAACTTCAGTTGTGGAGTGATCTTAGTCTCTTTTGTCTATAGCGAGTGACACTATTGTAGCCTCAATAGATTGTATTTGAGCCCATCGATTTGAGCATCCCACAGATGAGGAGGTGGATAAACCATATGAGCCGACACGAAGGCCCATCAGCGATCAATTTTTTACTAGGCTTCTTTGGGTGGCTACGCAAGCAATTCATCATCATTGATGATTATCCTTACGTAGGGATGGATTTTTGTGATGATCTCGAGCTTGAGTTCCCTGAGGGTGAGAAATGGGATGTTTCAAGTAAGATACTTCGACCATTAAGTTTTTTTAAGTTTTACAATTTTTTTTGTGTTTTTTTATGTTATTGAGACTAAAATATTTTTTCTTTTCATGTAGACATTGGTCCTGTTTGACCAATAGGTGCTACATATCTCCGTCGTCGAGAGAGACAAACATAGGAGGAGGCAAAGAGACCACTACAGGTTGTTGCAGTAGGATGGGATGCGCTATGAGATCCATCTATAGTAGAGATTCTATCAGAGGTAGAGCACAACATGGAGGGACTAACACATGGGGTTGATGAGACCATGGTCGATCATCTTGGATTGCAACTTCAACGACACACAATCAGAGTGCCTAGTCATATTCATCGATTATTGTGAAAGATATCTCATGCGGTGTCATTTTATCATGAGCACTATTGATTTGTCTACTAGATGTTTCACGTGTAGTTTTTATATGGACAATGTAGCCATATGTGTCTCGGGGCACACATATTGTAAAAACAAACTTCATATATAATATATAATATATATATATATATATATATATATATATATATATATATTCATTGTTTCCTAGCTCATATTATGCTTTCAATATGATGTGATGTGAATTGAAAGCTGTTTACATTGTTTGCAAATATCGATCTAAAATAAAATTAGCTAGGGCATCTGCTAATTTATTCATATTTCTATAAATCTGTTCATATCATATGAAATCAAAATGTCTTTCCAAAAGATGCACTCTCAAAACAATGCGAAGGATGGTGGGATTTCTCACTGAATAGATGTTCGCGAGTTGTAGTACTACAAGCTATGAGTCAAGCCTGATGACTATACAATGAATACCATGTGAAATAGAAACATAAAGTAGCTCAACTACTATGCTATACTTAGCGATGTTTTTAGTCGAGCGAACAATGCAAATCCCTTGCATACTCACTAGCTCACCATCTGGAGCAATGATAGCCCACGTTGTGGAGGAAAGGTTCCGAGTACTACGGATAGCATCATCATCATAACTAATATATGGTTCGACAGAGGTTGACATCTGCAACCCAAAAGTAAACATAATCAACATAAACCATGGGAATCTCTAAAAAAGCACATTGCAAACACACTCAACACACATATAGACAGTAGGTACACAATGTACCATGCATGGGGTCAAGCATAGTACTTTAGAGGTATAGCCCATTCCTAGGTTGCGTTAGCGGAACTCCATTGAGATCTACAGATGAGCCTCATCATTGGGTAATTATATGGGCCTTAATTCACCTCCTAGACTATTCAAACCAACTATTCTCACAACTTATTGCATACTTTTGATTATATTTTGTTTATGAGATGAGTTAGAGTTGGATATTTTGCTTGGTGGTCTAATGTGCATTTAATGTAGGATTAAAGGATAAAAGCAAGGAATTTTGGCAAAGACCTTGGTCAAAACTAGAATGGGACAAGGGAGAGGAATTATATGAGGTAAATCCTCCTCATTTACTACCCCTCCATTCGAATATTCCTCCATCAACTCGGAGTGCAAACAACCAAATCATGAGGACTAGAAGGCAGCCAAGCAAGTGAAAGACAAAGCACCAATTTATCTCGAGTTTGGGAGTTGATCCTCCCTAATTTTACGGAAGTCATTAGAGACTTCAGTGTATAAATAGAGAGGCCTAGGACCTTAGTAGGATTCGGATTTTTTATTGTAAAACTCTACTCTATTTTCGAGTTGCAAGACTTGTGACAGTTTTGGATGTAATCCATTTTTCTGATAATAAGAATGAGTTTTGTTTTGAGCCAACACTAAGTTAGCTCAAAGGGCTGAAGCTCTTGGGTTAGGGCCCAACCCTACCAGCCAAGGTTCCTCTTTATTTTACATGTATGCTAGCATAGATTCATAGTTTAATTGTTCATTTTCTTAAGTAGTTGCATTTCCATTACAACAGCGTAGAGTAGATTGGTTGTATGTTAGTTTGCTTCCATTTGTGCCTTCTTTCAATTAGCAGGTTAGCAAGGAGGAAAATATCACCATAAGGTTTTCAGCAGGTGTCTCAACCTCACCTCCTCCCTCTGGGGCCATGACTTGAGGAAGAGACCCTTCAGCAACCTTAGAAGCACAAATTTCTAGTTCTTGCATGAGCTTTGGAGGTTGTTGTCTTGATTTAGTACTTGGTTCATTTCATTGTCATCCTTTTCCATTACTCTATTTTCGCAATAAGATCTCACTCATGTTCTCATTTCCTTTAGCACTTTCTTCAGACATAATATGGGAAATTGATTCATGCTTTTCTAGTTTATGAAGATGTATCTTGTTGCATAGTTCTTGAAAGAAACACATGTTTTAAGCACTGCAAGTACTTCAGGAGGAGGTCTAGAATTCATCACCAGTATCCATCTTCCACCTCATAAACCTTAACCATCTCTTGTTCCGTTGTCACCCTCACTAGTTTTTTTGTCCTTTTTTATTGAAATTCCCTTAGACACATTGAGTGAATCTAGCCATCTCTTCTCTTGGATATTGACCCATGAGTGTTCCTAGACCTTCAAACACCCTATCCCACTCATCACACACCCTTTCCAAGCTTCCAAACACCTCACAATTAGCTCTCAGTTGTATCCTTTAGGTTTCCTATAATTCCTACAGGATCATCCTGTAGGTTTTCCTTAAACAACCTGTTTTGAGGCCGAATTGATGGGAAACCTCTAGGAAGTCACAAAAAGCCTCCTAGGATCCTTCCACACCATCCAATCACTCCATAAACCTTATATCCATCATCAACCACCTTCCATCCACCTGTCACATCAACAAGAACAATTAAACTACATGCTTGATTTAAAAAAAGAAAAACAAAAAAAGTGAAAACAGATTTAGTTTAGCTTTCTTGCTCACAGATTAGTATGGTTTGATGCTCTTTACTTCTGTAACTTAGATAGAAGCATTAGGTTAGTGTTGATTTAGCAATTTTGCTTAGCATAGCTATTTAAATGGTTGATTAGGATATGGTTTGATTTAGAATTACATGTTGTTTTCCTCATTACTGCAGTAGAGTAGCTCTCGTAGAATAGATTTTCTCTTCTTCCATCAAGGAATCAAGATTATTCTGACTCTATAGAAGTATTTCTTGGAACCCCTATGGTCTCTCTCTAGATGAAAAATGACAACAGGCAGGACCTTCACTTTTACTTGTGCATATAGCACTATCACCTCCAAGTTTGTACAAATCTTGGGTTGATAAGTAAAGCCAGTAGCTTAGGAGTTATAGCATCCTTGTTGCAATACTGGCACTCATCACTTTTTGGCATCATTGTTAGGGAGGTGTCTGAGTAGAATGTGATTATTGCTTTCTTTTCTTCTACTTCTTGTCTTCAATTTTTTTCCATTAGTTTATTTATGCAAAAGTAATCTAGTAGCTTCCTTTCTTTCATCTTTCATTATCTAGTTTCCTTTCCATTCTGCAAGTAGAAATTCAATTCAGCAAGTAACTTCTTCATTCTGTCAATTATTTTTCATTCAATTAGAAATTTCATTTTTACACAGTACTTTCCATCTTAAAGAAAAATTCTTACAAAAACCAACCCAAAAACATTTTCTTTCATGCCTTGTAGGAATAGGGACAATTTAGGGAAATTTTTGCCAAATACACCCACTGCATCCAACATCTAGCCTTCTCTTTTCTTCAATGGTTGTGAACCGAAGGAACCTTTAGGTGAGCAACCTAACATATTTGAAGAACCTACAGGGGAATAAGAAGAAGAAGAACCCATTCCTACTGAACCAATAGCTGAAAATTGAAATGACAGAGGGAATAAAGAGAGAGATGAAGGTGCCTTCCCTGTTAGGGAAACCAACGGGGACACTAAGATGAAGAATATAAGCCCCTCTGCCCTGCCTCATTTCCATGGCCTAACCACAGAGGACATTGACACATTCTTATTTGAGTGTCTTGTTATATGCCAAACCTATGACTATAGATATGATGAGAAAAAATTAAAAATGTTTTCATCTACCCTCAAGGATGCAGCATTGCGCTGGTTCATGGGTTTACCTAGAGATAACATCTCAAATTGGGCTCAAATGCAGCAAGATTTTAACAACAAATATCAGGACTATTGTAGGTCAAAGGATACTAAAGAAGAAATTTTCAAGATGACCATGGGCCAAGATGAATCCTTAGAAGACTATGAAGAAAGATTCCAGCTGAGTTACAAAAGGGCTAGGTGCACACTTGACCCCGAGTCACTAAAGTTGGTCCTGCTCAAAGGAGTAAGGGAAGATCTTCTGGATACCTTACATTTTTTAGAAGAAGGAGATATCTACCAATTACCCTATGAGGATATCAGTACCCTCTTTAGAAACCATTCTAGGGAAACCAGGAAAAAGGGTAGGGGTAGTCAACCTATGGCCAGTACATTGTCTTCCAACTCATCCATCAAGGGTGAAATTGGAAATATGTTGGAAGATTTGAAAAGTGAGATGCTACAAACCCTTGCCTTGCAATTAGACACCATGAACATCAAAAGGAAGCAAGAGAAAGTAGAGAGAGCCTTGGCCATCTTTTGCCCTAAATGCACCAGGAGGCATCCTAGGAATGAATGTCCATTGAATTATATTGAGATTTGCTCGATCTGTGAAGAAAACCACTCCACAGATAAGTGCCCTTCTTTTCCCAGACTCAAAGCAGTATATCAAGGAGCTGAAGGGGTCACTGAGAAGCTTTCCTACATCAATCGAAGGAGACCTCCTAGCCCTAGACAATACTAGCAAGGCATGCAAGTGTCATCCCATGCATATTACAATCCCAACCAAACCACATTAATACCTCCATGGGGACCCCCTGCTCAACCCTCCTGGTCTACACCCCCTCCTTGGTCCTATTCATCTCAGTATCATTCCCAACCATCCAGCCAGTCATTTCAACCTTACGCTCTACCACAACCTCAGTGGAATACACCACTCCAGGGATGGAGGCCCCAATACAACAATGCTCCAGCTCTATTACCTCCACCACCTACCCAACCACAACTCCTACACTCTGCTCCACCCAAGCAACCCCAGATGCCTGCCCAGCCAAATTCGAACCCAAAAAACAGGTAGGCTCAACAAGTATACAATGGAGAGACATCATATCCAACTTATGTTGTATAAATCCAAGAGATCAACCTAAGATCTGGGAGAATTATCCCGAATAACCAACCTCCCCTTTCACATAGGGAGGTTGAGGAAGAAAGAGAGGAAACCAACCTTAAAGTAAATCCACCCTTTCCTGAGAGATTAGCTCAACCACTCCATCCTACCCTAGAAGAAACTGAACTTCTGGGAGAATTGAAAAATCTATGTGTAAAGATCCCCCTTCTCTACGTAATCAAATATGTTCCCACTTACAATAATTTGATTAATGAGAAATTCTTCAAGCATCCAGGAAGAAGAAAAAGAGATGCCCCTACCTTTAATGTCATTAGGCAATTGTTCGACTTAATGTTGGGGTAGGTAATATGTCTGAAATATTTGGACCCTCGAAGCCTTGTAGTAGATGTTCACATCAATGGCACCATCATCGTACACACTCTGATCGATCTTGGGGTTGCCATTAATGTGATGACCAAGGACACCATGCTCAATCTCAACCTCCAAGGGTCATTAAGGAAGACCACTACAGTTCTGCAAGTTGCAGACTATTCCACAGTCAGCCCTAAGGAAATTTTGGAGGATGTGATGGCCTCCATTGACTCTTGGGAATACCCTACAAATTTTCTAGTTATCCAGCCTAAGGCTAAACTTACTGGTTATCCTCTCATCCTTGGGAGGTCATGGTTGGCCACAATTGATGCTTACATTAACTGCAGAGCTGGGAATATGACCATTAAGAATGGGCATATTTTCAAACAGTTAGTCCTATACCCTCTTGCTCAACCTTCTCTAGAGCATGATTTACCTTTATGGTTGGAGGAGGAGGAAGAAGCTGAAGTTTATTCCACCCAACTTTATTCTTTGGAAGCAACCATAGGAGGAAGACAACAAGATGAGGATGACTTAATTGAACACCTGCTCCAAAGTCCAACTCCTGGATTGTTACCATTAGAAGAAGAAGTAAGGGAAACCGAGAACAATCATCCAATTTACTTATGCTTGGCCGATTCCAACTCACTTCGTGTCAAATCCATAGAATTCGGCCCAAGGAAAACCTTTAAAATTAATCCATCTCTTTCTTCTCTCGAAGAGGAAAAGTTATGCAACATGCTGAGAGAAAACCTAGAAGCCTTCCCTTAGAGTTACAAGGAAATGAAGGGAGTGCACCCCTCAGTGTGTACTCACCACATATACATCAAAGAAGGTTGCAAGCTGGTTCGGCAACCACGAAGGAGGATGAATCCATCTCTTAAAGATATAGTCAAAGAAGAACTGCAAAAACCACTAGATGCAGGATTCATTTACCCTATCTCTGATAGTGAGTGGGTCTCTCCTTTAGTGTTATTTCCCAAGAAAAATGGTAAGTGGAGGATTTGTGTCAATTACAGGGAGTTGAACAAAGCCACAAAGAAGGATCATTTTCCCCTACCCTTCGCCTGGCAGGGAAGAAAAAAATTCTTTCCTAGATGGATTCAGTGGGTATAACCAAATCCAAATATGCCCAGAAGACCAGGATAAGACCACATTCACCTATCCTTGGGATACTTTTTCCTATAGGGTCCTTCATTTTGGCCTATGCAATGATCCTGCCACTTTCCAGAGAGCAGCCTTGAGTATTTTCGTCGAATTAGTACATGATGTGGTCAAAATTTATATGGATGATTTTACACCTTATGGTTGTGATTTTCAAGAAGCCCTAACTAATCTAGGCAAAGTATTGCATAAATTCATTGAAATGAACCTATCTCTCAATCCAGAAAAATGTGAATTCTTAATGATTGAAGGGACCGTGCTAGGTCATTCAATATCTCGGCAAGGACTGCAGGTGGACCCAAAAAAAATAGTAATCATCCAAAGGGTCCCACCTCCACAAAAGCAGAGAGATGTCAAGAGTTTCTTGGGTTCGTTGGATACTACCGAAGGTTCATAAAGGACTTCAGCAAGTTGGCCTATCCTTTATTTGGTTTTTGGCCAAGATTCTGAGTTTATATGGTTAAAAATTTGTTAAGAGGCCTTAGACATTCTAAAGGGTAAGTTAACCATTGCACCAATTCTTTGAGGCCCAAACTAGGCCCTCCCTTTTCATATTCATGTTGATGCCTCACACAAAGCCATAGGAGTAGCCTTAGGTTAGGTAGAGGAGAAACTGCCCTATGCCATCTATTTTATCAATAAGAACTTGTCAAAGGCTGAGCTAAATTATACAGGAACCAAAAAGGAACTCCTGGATGTTGTGCATTCACTAAACAAATTTAGGCATTACATTACAGGCTATCAAACATTTGTACATACTAACCATGTTGCAATCGAATATTTAATGAACAAACCAGATGTGAATGCTTGAATTATAAGGTGACTGCTTTTATTACAGCAGTTTGATCTAACCATTGTTGACAAGCCTGGTAAAGAAAATCTTGTTGAAGACTTTTTATTTAGGGTGAATCTACCTGTAGGTGAAGAAGGAATGGTGGATGACCAGTTATCAGATGAGCACATGTTTGCTATTTCAGTTCTCTCTCTATGGTTTTCTGATGTAGCAAACTATTTTGTATCAGCACAGTTTCCACCAAACTTGGCCTCCAAAGAAAAGAGTAAGATAGTCAAGAAAAGTGCCCCCTTCACCTGGATTGGGGGCAATCTTTTCAAACTTGGCCCAGATCAAATCTTGAGAAGGTGTGTAAGGGAAGAGGAAGTTTTTGACATCCTTCAAACTTGTCATGATGGGCCTTGTGGAGGTCACTTTGTAGCAAAGAGGACAAAATTCAAAGTGTTACAAGTAGGCTATTATTGGCCCACTCTTCATCAATATGTGAAAAATTACATTAGTCAGTGTGATCGGTGCCAAAGGATGGGAAAGCCTACTCCAAGAGATGAAATTCTCGTACATCCTCAAGTGACTTTCGAACCATTTGACAAGTGGGGCAGGGACTTCATTGGGCCTATCAACCCTCCTTCAAAGTAAAAACAATACATTATTGTGTGCACTAACTATTTGACTAAGTGGGTTGAAACCAAGGCAATTAAGGCAGTAACAAAAGAGAAGGTGGCTGAGTTCCTAAGGGAGAATGTATTCTACAAATTTGAGTACCCTAGAGAGCTAGTCACAAACCAACGCAACCAGTTTACCTCCAACATGATTGAAGAACTGCTCATCCATCACAAAATCAAGAATAGGACCTCCACTCCATATCATCCACAAGATAATGGGCAAGTGGAGGTGACCAACAGGGCACTGGAGGGCATCTTAACCAAGGTAGTGAGCAGCAGGAGGAAGGATTGGGCAGAGAGACTAGTTGAGGCCACCTGGGCCTATAATACCACATGGAAGACCACCACTGCATTTACACCCTATGAGCTGGTCTATGGGAAAAAGGCTTTGTTGTCCATTGAGTTTGAATATAACACATTGAGGATGGCAGCCTAACTAGATTTGCATCTTAGTCATGAACAGAAAGAAAGATTGTTCCAATTGAATGGCATGGATGAATTCAAAATGCAGGCCCTCCTACATACAAAGATATTTCAACTTCAAAGCAAGATCTGGCATGATAAGCATATTAAGGAGAAGCAATTTCAAGAGGGTGATTGGGCATTGTTATTGATTCTAGGTATAAAGACTTCAAGGGAAAACTAAGGACAAGATGCCTCGGACCTTATGTGGTGGAGAGATGCCATGATAATGGTTCAGTGCAAATCAGAACTGTAGATGAAGAAGCCATTCCATTACTTGTCAATGGACACCAATTGAAAATGTACAAGAGGCCTTTATCAAAGCAAGAGTTCATTGACAATATCTATAAAAAAGTGATGATGGTAGAGCAAGTTCCAGCTCCTCCCTCATCAGGTCACTGAAAAAGAAAAAAGCATAAAGACTCAGGTGAAAACTTCTATAAGGTGATTGAGTCCCATCTTTGGGTTGAAAACCTCGTGATGCAGCCCAATGATGAAAAAAAAAAAGATTCCTAGGTGAAAACATTCCTTGAGGCAGCCAGGGCAAACATTTAGGGTGAAAACCTCTCTAAGGCAGTCTAGGTTTTTTTCAAAAAAAAAAAGAGAGAAAAATATATAACTGTTATTTGCAAGTGGGCAAGAAATATAGTCAAGGAGCAAAAAGAGGATCCAAAAGGAACCCTTCCTCACACATATCCATCTCCTCCACTCCTTACCATCCATCCCTCCATCATTTCTATCGTTTCTCCACTCCATTGCTTCAATTTATGCGAAGGTTATGTTTTCTACAAAGTCCCCTGAAAACCTACAGGATGATCCTATAGGAATTACCGTGGCTGGAAAACCTATAGGAAGAAATCCAAGGGCACATGGTAGGTTTTTTATGTCTCTAAAATTCATCCTAGACATGATCTAACACCTCACCTCATCCATTATCATCATCCCTCCACTCACCATTCAAAACAAAAAGAGATCAGTTTCTGCCAGTTATGAAAAAAGAGAAAAAAAAACAGAGAGTAAGAGCATTACATGAATGTCCCTTGCTCCACACACACTCCTACTCCCTCTGTCCATTCATTGCACCATCCTCATAGCCCCAACCAGCAACATGATTAAGGAATTCCGAGGGAGAAGCAACTACAGGACATCCTGTAGCAGCCTATTCCACATAATGTCAATCATCAATTACAGGTCTTCACTAGGATGATCCAGGAGCTCCACAACAGCAGCAACATTAGATATTTAGTCATAGATACCTGCAAAAGCCAAGAAACCATCAACAGACAGCAAGAGGAGGAAGAAGAATGACCATGCAGTAAATAAACAATGCAACACCTCCTCCGACAATTGCAGCATGGCATCAAAACCACAGGTAAGTATCCTGCTCACTCACTCATATGCATCATTTAATCAAAATTTATAAAGGTTATGATATAGTTGGCTTTTAAGTGAAAAGGTGGCCAGTTAACTTGGCCACCTTCATTCAGTCAGTGCATGCAAAACCAGGTGTCCTCTCACACGTGGCTGCAGTCAACTCAAAGACGGAGGAGGAGGAGGACAATAAGTGGCTAACTACGTATCTACAAGGTGGGAGCTGATTACGAGGAGTGGGAAATAATGAGGTGATTTTGGGGACCAACAGTCCAAAAATGGAAACGTACTTCTGCTGCCAGCACACTACCTCACCCCAAAACACCATAAAGAGAAATAAAACATCATTAGCATGCATTCATGCATTCCACCTCCTCGAAACTCCCTCACTCAAGTCGCTCGCATAACCCTGGCCACCCATTGGAAGCAAGGCTCCATCATTCTGCAAGAGAATTTCTACAGGAGCATGCACAGGAATTCCTACAAGAAGAGTCTACAGGATACGGTCTACAAGATACACAGAGGCAATCTACAGGATAGGCAGAGAAGAGATCAAGAGGGGATATCACAGGAATTGTCCACTACCACCATTCTAAAGCGGTAGACTATAAAAATCCATCCCCATTTACAAGCAAATGAACTAGAAATGCTCTAGAATATAGTGAATTTAGCAACTGTGGGAGGTGAGTTACATACACAGTAAACTCTATTTTCCTCTTGAATTTAAAATTTTTGTGTCAACCCTCTCATTTTCTCCTCAAGCCTCACAAGCAAGATGACATGAGGGTTTAATAGGATAGAACCCACAAACACTTTGAGGATACAACAACACCCCCAAGTGCTTGAAATCTTTACAAGGCACAACTCGATGGGGTTTTTCAAAAAATTCACAGCATATGATGATGAGGTTCCTCAAGAATTTTCTCATTCCCTCAGTCCACACAACAAAATCCATGCCATCGTTTTAGTTAGAAGAATCACTATAGATCTCACCCGAGAGCTCATCAGTAGGGTCACCGCACTTCCCCTAGGAATTCCATGGAGAAAAGAAGAAAAAGGAGACAGTCAAGTGGCAAAAAGGAAATTCGTTTTAGAAGGTGAAGAACCCACAGAGGATAAAAATGGGGTAAAGAGAGACAACCTGCCATACCCATGGAGTGAGGTAGGCTACCAACTCATCAAATATATCTCATGTGAGAGTAGATATAGTGTTATTTATGGCTACCATTTTAGGATCCTTTAAGAATTAAGATTTAGGGTAGAAACACCAATTCACCAAAGACTTAGCATACACTATTTTTTGAAGCAATCACTCATAGACTCCAGCAACAAAGTAAAGGAACGGAATTCCCAACAATTGGCTCACCATGGGTTGATCAGGATCCTCATTGAGGATTCCCTCCAAAACCTCAAAATCTCTATAACATGGTTAGTATTCAAAGACTTGCCAGCAGAGGATGACATCAAAACCCTCACTTATGATGTTAGTCCTTGTGTCAGTGAGGAGGAAGCAAAACAGGAAGAAGAAGATACCGAGTTAGATAAGGATGAGATGGATGTAGAAGAAGAATCTAACACATTGGGGGTGGAAGACATTGGGCACATGGAAGAGAAACTCAAAGAAATGGGCAAAGAGCTAAGTGGTTTAAGGGACAGTGAAGCAATAATGAGAGATCAACTTGAGAGGGAAAATGCATGGCTAAGGGGACAGCTGCAGGAAAGGGAGAACCAACTAGCATGTATGGCCAACCTCTCCTTAGAGGCCATTGTGTGTAGGATGCCAACTAAATCCTATTCTCTTTACCTCAAAGAACAATGATTGCAGTCTTAGATTAAAACACTAGCACAAAGGGGCACCATGCCATTTCAGGGCTACAGGCAGTTTGTTGATCTTTGTGATCAAAGTACACTAGAGGATAGGGCCAAAATGGCTGAGTTTTACTTGCACAACATGGCCCTCACAGACATGAATTTTGGGACCCTAATGCCAAGCTGGGGGATTTACAATTAATGGATTTGGAATCATGGATGAACCATGAGGAGTCAAGTGCTACAGAGATGAAAATAATATTGGCCAGAGAGAAAAATGAACCTCTTTTCATCAGAGCTGAAAAATCAAAACCCATGGCCCTAATTAGCACCCATAATTTGATTGCAAATGATCCTCAGCTGGAACCTAGATATCTTGTTGCCCAAGAGCAAGCAATTTCACATTTTGAGGATATGTTTAGGCTGCTAGGAGATGATAGTATACATGCATGCCTAAGGAGATGGAACAAATTGTCACACATCTTGAAGATCAGAGAATATCGCTCCCCTTAAAGGTTGAGAGAGGCACTCAACAAGACACCTATGTATAAGAAGTCAATGCAAAGGTTGAAGGTCAATTGGATAGGCCTAAAACTCAGTCTACCACTACTCCTAGGGATGCTAGAAGGGAGAAAAGAAGAAGAGGAAAAGAGGCAATGGGAAGAAGTAGAAAATAAAGTAGGCTTCTATGAACAAGAAGAAGAGACCTCAACAAAGGCATGGGATGTCAGAGAGGCTACCAGAGCCATGAAGCACATCGAAATTGACTAAGTTGCTCAGAGGATGAGCAACACTTTCACTAGGGGGGTGATGATGAGCCTCATCATTGAGTAATTATATGGGCCTTAATTCACCTCCTAGCCTAGTCAAACCAACTATTCTCACAACTTATTGCATACTTTTGATTATATTTTGTTTATGAGATGAGTTAGAGTTGGATATTTTTCTTTGTGGTCTAATGTGCATTTAATGCAGGATTAAAGGATAAAAGCAAGGAATTTTTGCAAATACCTTGGTCAAAACTCGAATGGGACAAGGGAGAGGAATTATAGGAGGTAAATCCACCTCATTTACTACCCCTCCATTTGAATATTCGTCCATCATCTTGGAGTGCAAACAGCCAAATCATCAGGACTAGAAGGCAGTCGAGCAAGTGAAAGATAAAGCACCATTTTATCTCAAGTTTGGGAGCCGAGCCTCCCTAATTTTAAGGAAGTCGTTGGAGACATCAGATGTATAAGTAGAGAGGCCTAGGACCTCAGTAGGATTCAGATTTTTTATTGTAAAACTCTACTCTATTTTCGAGATGCAAGACTTGTGACAGTTTTGGATGTAATCCATTGTTTTGATAATAAGAATGAGTTTTGTTTTCAGCCAGCATTGAGTTAGCTCAGAGGGCTGAAGTTCTTGGGTTAGGGCCCAACCCTAGTAGCCAAGTCTCCTCTTTATTGTATATGTATGCTAGCATAGATTCATAGTTTAATTGTTGATTTGCTTAAGTAGCTGCATTTCCATTACATCAGTGTAGAGTAGATTGGTTGTATCTTAGTTTTCTTCCATTTGTGCCTTATTTCAATTAGCAGGTTAGCAAGGAGAAAAAGATCACGATAAGGTTGTCAGTAGGTGTCTCAGCCTCACCTCCTCCCTCTGGGATCACAACATGAGGAAGAGACCCTTCAGCAACCCCAAAAACACCGATTTATAGTTCTTGCATGAGCTTTGGAGTTTGTTGTCTTGATTCAATACTTGGTTCATTTCATTGTCATCTTTTTCCATTACTCTACTTTTTCATTAATATCTTACTCATGTTCTCATTTCCTTCAACACTTTCTTCAAGCATAATATGACCAATTGATTCATGCTTTTCTAGTTTATGAAGATGTATCTTGTTGCATAGTTCTTGAAAGACGCACATGTTTTAAGCACTATAGGTACTTCAGGAAGAGGTCTAGACTTCATCACTAGCATCCATCTTCCAACTCATCAACCTTAATCATCTCTTGTTCCACTGTCACCCTCACTAGTTTTTTTGTCCTCTTTTATTGAAATTCCCTTAGACACATTGAGTGAATCTAGCCATCTCTTCTCTTGGATATTGACCCATGAGTGTTCCTAGACCTTATAACACCCTATCCCACTCATCACACACCCTTTCCAAGCTTCCCAACACCTCCAACACCTCACAATTAGCTCTCGGTTGTATCCTGTAGGTTTCCTGTAATTCCTACAGGATCATCCTGTAGGTTTCTAGTACATCCTGTAGGTTTTCCTGAAACGACCTATTTTGAGGCCGAATTGATGGGGAACCTCTAGGAAGTCACAAAAAGCCTCCTATGACCCTTCCACACCATCCAATCACTCCATAAACCTTCTAGCCATCATCAACCACCTTACATCCACCTATAACATCAACAAGAACAATTAAACTATATGCTTGATTTAAAAAAAGAAAAACAAAAAAAGTGAAAATAGATTTAGTTTAGCTTTCTTGCTCACACATTAGTATGGTTTGATGCTCTTTACTTCTGTAACTTAGATAACAGCATTGGCATAGTTTTGATTTAGAAATTCTGCTTAGCATAGATGTTTAAATGGTTAATTAGGATATGGTGTGATTTAGCATTACATGTTTTCCTCATTATTGCAGTAGAGTAGCTCTCTTAGAATAGATTTTCTCTTCTTCCATCAAGGAATCAAGCTTCTTCTGACTCTATAGAATTATAGCTTGGAACCCCTAGGGTCTCTCACCAGATGAACTAAGACAACAGACAAGACCTTCACTTTTACTTGTGCATATAGCATTGTCACCTCCAAGTTTGTACGATACCTGGGTTTATAAGTAATGTTGGTAGCCCAGGAGTTGCAGCATCCTTGCTACAATATCAGTGCTCATCATCTACTTACTCATAAGCCCCTTTTGCCAGGACTTGCCTTACAATGTATGGGCCCATCCACATAGGTTGGAACTTCCCTCGACCTATTTTTCAGTTATCGATCTACCCAACTAATCGAAGAGAAAGTATGGGTCACACAATCCAAGTAGATGGCTTTGTAATCTTGCTCAAAATGGCTAAGGGCATTTTGTCCCCAACAAGTTTGATGCTAGTTTCATTAGGAACAATTCATGGACTGACCAGGATCATAGATGATGATATCATGTTGATATAAGGAACATAAGTGGAGGAGATGGGAAGGGGATGGAGAGGGAGTGAAAAAGTTCCCATAAGCAATGAATCATTCAGTAAACCAACCCCAACATGATGATAGGAATGTAGGGCTTCCCCTACAAGAGGGACACTTCCGGTAACATTAGAATCAAAGGAAAAAAAGGTGACTTGATCTATGGCCACAATCATGCCTTTATGAGGAAATACCATCATGTGGAAGTAATTTGAAACAACGAAAACCATAGCATAAAACCATGTACATCCCAGTAGAATATTATAATCCAAAGGTCTATCAATAACCTATACTTCAACGAAGACGACTTTTCCCCCTAATTCCACTTGGAGGAAGTTCAGAATCCCACAAGGTTTGCATGTCCTTCTATCAAAGAATTTTAATGTGGCAGTCAATTGACTCAGTTAGGGTGAACCAATCGCCTTCTAGCAAGACAAGCACATGATGCAAGTCGAGGCTTCCTCATCCACAATAGAACGATGAATTTTCTTACCATGGAAAATGACCTAGATCATAAAAGCTAACTGAGCTAGAAGTAGAGGGGTATAGTTTTCATGAGAGAAAACCATTAGGCTGGAATCCGATGGATCCACACATCCGATAGCTGACAATAAAGCCTTCTTTTTGGTGGGGTAGTTTTGCAACACCTCAAGATTCGACATAGACAAAGGAGACTAAGCCAAGTCTTCAACTATGCTGTAATTTTGAGCGGCTCTCGAATGAGGGTTGAAACAAAATTTATGGATAAGACTGTTCGGAGGCTTGATAGTAAATTTCACAGGAACTGGAGGTGGAACAAGATCAGATGAGGGTGGTGCCAAATTGGAAGGTTGATTAGTGGCCTAACCATTTGATGGATTTGCATTACCATATTCCTTATTCCGAGTGGCCACCATGACATCAGACTTCATCTTTGAGGAGGAAAGCATCAAAATTGTGTTAGAGGAAGAGGCATCCGGGAAACCATATGGGTCTCCTGATTGGGAAATGGGTCGATCATCATAGCGTTAGAACTGGATGATTTAAGGAACTAATTCATTTCAGATCAGTGCAGATAATCACATGTAAAGTGATCCTCATTACAAATCAAACATGGGTATTGAGGCTTTCATTTCTTATCGAAAGACAAATTTGTTTGTTTATCGTGTGGTGAGGAGTATTTCTTTTTCTTACTTTTACCTTTATTCTTGCTTCCAGGTTGCTGTTGAGACTTATATCGAAAGTAGAATCCACATGAGGATGAGATGGAGGGTTTTGTTGCAGGAGCGACAAGAGAAATACCATATGGTTTACTCGTCGAATGCAAACTAGAAGAACCTATAATGCCACTGGCTGCATGAGATTCTTTACCAGGTGGAACAAGAACAATATTCAAAGGTCTCAGAGCATTGGTATCTTATCATAGAGCATACCCAATTGGGTATAGACTAGATCTAAATATTGAGCATGAGAAATAAATTGCTCTTCGGTCATGATCTGAAATGATCATAAATTAAAATTTATGTTGAATTGATTAGCCATTAATGAATTGAATGTTAGCTGAAAGTGCGGAAATCGAGGAAAATTGCTTGAGAAGAAGACTTTACGAGAACTGATTAAACATAAGAAAGATGCATAACAGAAGTGAAGACAGTAAAAGCACAGCGATACTAGACAACAAAGTTGATTACAGAGTTCGTGCCTAATGGACTATATCTCCAGGTCTACTTTCAAGATGGGCGACCGCTTTATTAGGATTGAAACAGTAGAGGTCGATTACACAGAGATTTGATTAGACTAAATGTGCACATAGGCACTTCTAATCACTGTCAAAAGATAGTTCTCCAAACCATCTTTCCAACGTATCACGGTTCCTAATTCCGACTCTGGATGCTCGTGTTACACTGAAAACAAAACTGCCTATGACCTCCAGAATCTGCATACAAAAACCAAAGCCAATCTCTCATCCTCCATGGACAAAACTACCTCTTATAGGCCTGCAGGTACATCAAAACCATTTTTGGCTGCATTTGAGATGAATTGGTTGCAATCTAGATAGGTTTTGAGCTCGGTCTAGTTGTGAATTAACACATAGGATTGGTTTAATGGTCATTGAAATAATTTTTAAACAAAACCGCAACTAAAACCCATTTTGGACCATATAATAAAAGCAGAACCGTTGGCAGCTTGCTGACCGGATGGAGCATGTTTACCACTCATGTGAATAGGCAGCAACCTAACTACTGGCTGCCACCTCCATGGTCTTCCCCAGCAGTTCTGGTGATCCTTGTGCTAACTATTTGCATGTGACAACTATCTGACGGTTATCCTCCATGGTTTGCTCCACTAGTTACATTAACTCTGTGTTTACATATCCTGATCACATGTCTCTGCAGCGGTTAGAACCCGGCATGGTCAGAGATGATGGTAAACTCTAACCTCTATGGTGATATAACCTCAGCACATTCACATGCTAAGTTCAACTCCCGACGCAGTTACGGTAACCTCTATGGTTCCGAAGACCCCAACGGTTAATCAATGCAATGTTCACATCCTCAGACCTCTAATGCGATTAGAGTTGGCAGTTTAGGACTATGTATTTGTTGTTTTATTTGTTTTGTAATGTAAGAACATGGCCAAGAGTGGGTTTTTAGACTTAGGCATAGTGTTAGGTTTTTATGCAATAGGTTTTAGCACATAGTTTGAATTTGTAATATGGTTAGAGTTGTAATGTATTGAATACATAGGTTGGTAATGTAACATTTGATGAGTTTTTAGGACTAGAGTTTGGGTATTTAGTTTAGGTTTGATACATGGATTTAGCTTAGGCTTTGCATTAGGTTTAGGTTTAGTCATTAGGATTTTTACATCAACTAAGAAGACCTCTTTAAAACTTAATGTCACAAAGTGAAATTCAAAACATTTGTCACATGAAGATGAACCCATCAACAACAAAACCTGGGACTGGACGAAAAAATACATGTCGACACCAAATCTTGCGAGGCGAATGACAAACACATGTCATCAACCAAATCCTGGCGAAACTGACGACAAACACATGTCGTCGACCAAATCCTAGTGAAACTGACAACAAACACATGTTGATAGCTAGATACAAACCCTTTACCATGGAAACCATAAACATCACCTCAACAACCCGATCCATAACCAACACTGTAGAATTTGATGACACCGAACTGAATTGACAACGACATTGAACACTAACAATGACCTATGCAACTGATCTGACGAGATCCTCCTAGATCAGGTCATGAATCCACCTTTGGCCACATCTTTTGTTATGGGATCTAATAGAGACTTGATAAACCATTCTGCTAACAATTGATCGGGAACTTAAGTCTTGACCAACTGGCGACAATGTCTCCACTCATGAATGTGATCAAAAATGTGAGTAGAGTTCAATTGTTTAATGTTAGTCAATAGTTTTGTTCCAGTTTAGTATCTTATGGGAAAATGGAAATGTGTGAGGAAGGTAGTGGCTAAAGTGTTGAATTCATGAAATGATGCTCTAGGTAATTCAATATACCATTTAGTTGCAGTACCTGTAAGCGTTCGTTGGAAAATACAAAGTCGAATGGAATCATCATTAAGTGATTTAGATTAACACCATAGATAATATGCCATGACATTTGTTGGTAGGTCTTCTCCAGGATTCCCATTGAATTTTGGGATATTAGAAGGCAACTTAGTGGGAATAATTGGCCACCATGGCGAATGAGCAATGGGGTCATTAGTAAGTTAAGTTAAATCTGGTAATTTAGAGTAGCCAAAAAATGAAATTGTTTGTTAAAGTCTGGAGGCAAATGACCTGGATATGAAGGGATTGCCTGGGAAACAGACACTTACATTCCTAGATAAGGAGGGTTCCAATAATAAGGAACTTGGTTACTAGAATATGGAGGGTTTTGACAACCACATACAAGTGGGTTAGTTGCCTAGTCCCAGGATGGCGATAAAGTTGTTGGAATGGTTGGGTTTGGATTTGTTGGCCTTGAAAAGGAACTTGATGTGATCCATAATATTTCCCAATTGAGATTTGCATTGCCCCCATTGTACGGGTTCGATTGAGACAGTACCAAACTCTGAATAATTTGGCCTACCGAAACTTGAGGAGTCCCTTGTGCAAGCAATTAAGAAGCTGAGGGATCTTGTACAGGCTAACAAATTGAAATCTGGGGAGAACCAGAAACCATTGGAATGGAATGTAAAGGTTTCCTCACATGTATTTGATCTTGTTAAGGTGTTGATGGATAGGTAGGAATTTGCGATGAATATGGTACAGTTTGAGAATTCAATAAGAGATCCCAATATGACAAGTAAAGTAGGTTTCCAAACACAGGAAGCCATTCCAAGATGAGGAGGACTATAACTAGGCAAATTACCATATTGAGGTATAATAACAACAGGTTTCCCTCCAGCCATGGGAGGAGGGGGTGATGGAGGAAACTGCGATCCAGATGGATGGTACCCAACATAAAGAGGGTTGGGTTTTTGAGGGTAGCTTTTCCCACTGACATAAGGGCCAACCAATTGCTCTATTGTAGGTGTAGATGGAGGAAGAGGAGAAGATGTGTTACATTCATAAGAGAAGTACCATACATTATTCCCAAATTGGATGTCATGGGATAGGTCCAAGGACTAGAAGCCACCCCAGAAAAAGTACCAGATAATGACTAGTAGCTAGGCGGGACAGATGGGCCACCATATAAATGAGATTCTGGTGATGTTACAAACATAGATGAGGATGTGGAGCTTGATGTCTCAACGATAGTGGTGGACACAGGCTGGGAGTTTGAATCAATTCCAGTCATGGTTAATGATCCCAGTGACGATTTCTGCTTGAAATCCATGGGTAAGCCCAAAGAATAAGGTAAAGTAGATTGTGTCTGAGGTTGAGGAGATAGAAGAGGATTGGGTTGATAAAAATTAATTCCTTCCCAATGAACAAGAGTAGAAGGACAAGGATCTTCCTCAGGGATATCTCTTCAATACCTATAAGTCAGTATGGAAGAGGCTCACTGTCAGGCCCAAGATATATTGGTTATATATGAGACAAAGGAAGAGAGGAGGAAGGTCCCAAAGGCTGAGGTGAAGAAGGTTGAGGCTCCTCAGGTTCAATAACCTTGGGAAACAAAATTTCTGATTCAGTGAGATGAGATTCAATGACCTAAAGTAACAAAGTTTCAGGGACTTCTGTTTCAATTGTGTGAGTGTCACCAACAAGAATAAATGTGATCTTGGGTTCAAAACTCAAAGGGACAGATGATTCTAGATTATCAATATCGGGTGGAGGGCCAAAATTATTTCCCAATGTGCCTGATTCAGCAGTTTGTGTTTGCCTATGTCTAGGAGGACAGTTAGGAGTAGCCTTTGGAGGAAGTGGAGGATTATTTTACATTCTACGTGAACGAAGGGGAGGGGAATTTTTTCTTCCACGTTGGGAAACCAATTTTATTAACACAAAAAGAAATAAATCAAAAGAGGGTAATCTAGGCATAAAGGATTACCAAGCAACCATGAATTGCAATATACACCTTAGCGAACAAAGGACTTAACGTACAACAACCAATCTCCCTGAATGTTGTGTTCGATTTATCACAATATACAAGGCAGCAGACTCGGTTACCTATAAATGGATAACAACCTATTGGGGACTCCCAAAATATATGTGATAGTATGTGGGAGTGCAGTTCGTAGTAATGTTTTCCAATGTGTAACTGTTCGATGAGAGCGTTCCCATATACTTTACATGCATGGAGCGCCACCAATATACCCAAAGGTACGTGGAGTACGATCCTATACACTCACATACATGGAATGCGATTTCACCCATGGGATGCAACGCTGGAAAACAACGACAACTCCTACATTTAACGATGTCGGAACGCATCTCTAGCCTAGACCTCTAAATGTTTGTGTTAATGTTACAAATTCTCCTTATGTTGATTCAATAAATTTTATTGTTTATATTTGATTATGTTTCAGTTTTAGGGCTCACCACGAATGTCACCTGAATATCCTAAAAGGAAAATATTTCAATAAAAATATAGCTAAGGAAGGGAATAAACAATCAAGATGCAACACACCACATACAACAAACAAGATGCAAGATGCAATTTCCTTTCCGATGCAACTGTTCCTTTACGAGATCTATGCAATATCATCTAAGTAATTCATTCAATCTATCAACATGGTATTGAAATAAGTGAAATGTCAACATCACATATAGGAGAACAATGAATTCTTTGCATTACTATAAATGGAAGGAGATTACAACCATAAGTAGCAGTTGATCTTGTAGAAGAGCTCCTCCAAGTTGTTGACTTGTCATTTCCTTATCACAATATGCACCTCCAATCACCCTAAATGCATGAAATGATAACCACTCACTACAATGACATAAGTGTAGAATCACTCTCCAAAAGCCAACCCCCAACCACATAGAAGGTTGGGAATGTATAGAGAAGTATGGTAAGTTGGGAGTTCTTATCCAATTACCAATCTAAGGTAAGAGATCCACCTTTGATGGAGGGATAGGATCAAGGCATAAGTGGTGAAAACTCCAATGTAGGGAAGGATAGGATCTGAATGTTTTATTTAAGGTAATTAGTTGAAACAAATTATGGAAACTCCTAGAAGGGGAAGCTTTCAGAATCCCTATCATTCTCCCAGATTTCTAGAACCAACACAGGTGAAAAGGGGAGCAACTTACTAGTGACCAACACAGGCCACAATGGAGCAACCTACTGGTGAACGCGCCCTAGTAGGCCTACAGGGAGCATTTGTCCTCAAACTGGCTCAAATGAAGCAGTTTAGGGCTCAAAATATGGGAAATGAAAGGTACATGAATAGGGATTTGTGCAATATGGTGACAAGGGGGAATAGGATGTTGATTGATCCCATTAGGAGGCTCATTGATCAAATGTGACAAAATGGCCTATAACACTAGTGGGCTTATACAATTGTAAAAAAACACAAGCATACATGACTTGTCACCAACAAAACCCACTAGCCACATGAAAAAATAATATCTCCCCTTCTAAAGCTCAGATTTGAGTGATTTTCATTGCCTCTTTCTCCTCTTGATGTCCTCTATCATCTCAAATCATCACCTATCAAAATTATCTATTTGTTTCACACCCATAAGCTTGGGTGAAAATCCCACACCATGGGTTCCAAGCCCACAAATCATTTTGTGGTGCTTCAACCTCCAAAACCCAAACCCTAGGGCTTGGAGTACCTCTCAAGCTACCAAATCTCAACATTCCCTATTAGCGAGGTAGGTACTTCCAAGACTATGAAGTAGCTCATTATGATCAATATCACTTCTCACAACACCCTCCAAATTCTCACACCCAAAAATTCAACAATACCTATAACATGGACTACACCTCTATCCAAAGTCTCACTATCAATGGAAGCCTCTTGTTTCTTATTCATCTCCTGAAATGTTTTCCACTCTCCCCATGATTTCTTCTTGGTAGATATAAAAGCACCCTTTCTCCTCACTGATCATGCACTCTTCTTCTGTTGCATAGTCTCCCTTGGCCCTGTAAAATCCTTTATAAATTGACTCCCTCTGAGCCTCTAGAATCTAGACCTTCTTCTATGGAACTTGTACCTAATCCTCTGAAACCTGCACTTGCTTCTCTGGAACTTGTACCTGGTTCTATTTCTTCTTCCCATTACCTATAGACTTTCCTGCCATCCTGTATAGACCATGCTATCTAACTCCAATCATGACACCCACGGAGCTAGAGCCTATGTGCCTTTGTCTCACCCTTCCATCTTGGAATAAGACCTAAAAGTACCCCTTATTCTTGATCGTTGAGATAGACATCACGCTATATCTGATTCCTGGTACCTACATCCTAAACTCGTAACACCTAGATTGACTCCATCCTTAATGGCATGACCCCTGATCCTCTGATCTCCTTTTGACTCTTATACCCAACACCATGTGCAACTTTGAGTCCCACTGAGTTAGAATCTCGAACATATCCTGTGACCCTATCATATGTTTCGACACACCACTATCCATGTACCATGCTCCCTCGTTGATGGTAAACCTATGATAAATGAGAGATCAAAACAAAGTCCTCCTTCTCCAATCTCCTAGATAGATCATATATCGCAGTAGACGTGGTGACCCCTATGACCTACTTCCCTTTCTTATTCTCGATATCTCCCTTCTTTTTCATCAGACATCTCATCAAAAAATGACCCATATCACCATAGTTGAAACACTTTTTCTTACTCAAGTCCTTATTTTTCTTCCCCTTCATTCTCACCACAAGTGCCATGTCATCATCTAAATCCATCTTATTTAAGTTCCTCGTTTCTCAACTCTTCCTAAATGAAGTCATCCCACAACCTATTCTAGTCTGGTAACTTGTCCTTGGCAACGATCCCCTTGGTGAATGACTTCCACTCTGAAGTAAACCCATTCAAGGAAATCCACAACATCTTAGAATCTGTAATAGTCACACCGACAATAGTAAGATTATCTCAAACCTCAGACAACCTCATCAGATATGAAGTCACCCCTTCACTCTGTATCATCTTGGTGGCCTTCAACTTATACTACATTATCAATACTTGGTTCTCGTTCTTATTCTGGAACAAATTTTGAAGATCCTCCCACATCTCATGGGAAGTGTTCTTCCTGGATAGATGAGGTATTAGGGAATCCTTGACACCATATAGGATGATCAATTTTTCCTTCATATCTAGCTCTTCATACACTTCCATCTCCTTAGGGTCTGTTAGCTTCTTGATTTCTTTTTTCAGAAAATTTCCAAATCTTGTTGACTATCAAAACTAACTTGATCCTTTCCTTCCATGGACTATAGTTGGATATCCCTTCCCAACTATCCTCGTACCAAAGACCAACATACAACTTCGACATCGTGTGAGCCCTTAAGCAACAATGTGACCAACTCCCTCTTAAGTTATACTTTGTTGTGCACACTCTGATTCAATGGCCCTTCAAAGTAGCTCTGATAACATTTTGTTTTTCCATGATATTGGATTCTAGGATAGCATATTAAATCACTGAAACTACCAATCCAAGTATCACAACAAGTCTACTTTACATAGTAGAATAATAAACAACATTGAATCAACTAGTGCACAAAATATACACATTTTTGTACGAATTACAACCCAACTTCGTTATATTAATCAAACTAATAATACAATAGTCTAGGGCTCTCGTACCAAGGATAATGGCCCTCATACATCCACTAGTACAATACTACAAGATACAAAATAAAATGATGGTCTAGCTGATGTATTCAACAATCACAATTTCTTTTTCATATCCTATGCACTACGGGTCCTTCGCTTTCGTTCTGCAACACCTGCCTCTAAAAATGCACCAAATCCTTTAGGCCATTGAACTCGACTATCCAATCTTCGCTCTAGCTGATCATAAGTTCCTCTATAACCAAAACATAGGGTCTTCACGCTCACTAGTTTCTCCTTCATCCTTCAAGTCGACAACACTTTGAGACTTCTTCCCATTGTTGCTCCTCAACACTTTTGGGACTTTTCTTCCCACTATAATATTCCTACACTGCTCCAATGAAGACTAACATAGGGTAGGATGGTTTCCACCTATCATCATTGAATTTTGCTTCTCCAACAATGAACACGGGTTATACCAAATTGCTCCTAGTTGGCCAAACCTTGAGCTCTTCTTCACTACATCTCCTAGTAGTGACCTTAGTCAATCAAGGTGCTACACTAGGCTACTATTGGTCCACTCTCATGTTGCCCTCCAATAGACCATGAGCATCCAATACTAATGTCCAAACTAGGACCTCTGATCCACTAGCATCTAATTCAACACAAATACATCAACGCATCACATACTTGCATTCTCAAGGGTTGGTGTCTTCTTGTTGAAATTCTAATATTTGTTTAGGGTTGTTGGAAAGATGCTACAACACCTTTTTCTTGCCTACTAGACCTCGTCAAGCACTTCAACCTCCCTCCAAACACTTCTAATCCAACTCGCTTCTTTCCTAGACTTGATACCAACCCTCAAACATCTTCCACAACCTCCCTGTGCAAGATAACCAAGGCTTGCGGCCCCTTGTCCAAGGTGATTTAGGCCTACTACCTACCTGTAGCAACCTCCCAAGGATGTGGCCTACTAATAGGAAGAGGAACCACTCAAAATATACCCCAAGACACCATCTAATCCACCCTCAACAAATTTAATAGCTTCTTGTAGCTACTCGGCCCAGTAAGAGACACAAAAAACACATAATAATAGTCCCAAACAAACTTGTCTAGCTCGGCTACCTCATAGATGTATTCTCTATGAATAGCTGCACTTAGATGATGAAAAATGACCTCCAACTCACCTTGTATTTACATCTTTCACAAGGGCTTCAAAAAACTATCATGATGGGCATGTACAATTGTCACAAAACACAAGCCTAGATGACTTTCCACCCACAAAACCTACCAACCACATAAAAATTTAATATCTCCACTTCTAGACTTCGGATTTGAGTGATTTTTGTTGCCTCTTTATCATGTTCAGACCAGGAGGTAACTCCTCAAATCAAATCATATTATTCATTCAGGTTGTTCATTATTATATACATGAGGGAGTGACTGTTTAGTTCATCTTCTGATGAGTCTCCATCTTCTCTATTATTTATTTACACTAATTATAGTGGTTCACCCAATCCCTATGATTAGGTGTCAACATTCCCTCCCTTAATCTTAGGGGACGTTGGTGAGTCCAAGCATCATTCTGAATCTTTCAATCTTTTCTCTTCCAAGCGCTTTGGTGAAGATGTCTACAATTTTCCCATTAGTGGAACAATGGTAGAGATGGATTGTTCTGGCTTCAACATGATGTCGAATCAGATTATATTTAGTATTGATGTGCTTCGTTCGATCATGGAACTTTGGGTTCTTGGCCAACTTTATTGCCGAGGTATTGTTAATCATGAGTGGAGTCGATTGTACATGTTTTACCTAAAAATCTTCAAGAATTTTCCCAAGCCACACAATTTCTTTTGTTTCCTCAACTGCTACCACATATTCTGCCTCTGTTGTGGAATCTACTGGAACTGATTGTTTATGTGATCTCCAGGAGACAGCTCCTGATCCAAGACTCATAACATAACCTGAAGTAGATACCCCAATTTATTTTTCTCCATCGAAGTCTGAATTAGAGTATCCAATCAAGCTGAAATTGCCCATCTGTGTATACTTGATTCCAAAGTCTTGAGTTCCCTTCAAGTACTCTTTTTGCAACAAACCAATGTCCCTCACAAGGCTTTTGCATAAACCCAAAGAGGATTCCAACAACAAACGAAATGTCTGGTCTGGTAGTAGTTAGGTAGTTGAGACTTCCTACAAGTTTTTTATACTTTGTTGCATCCTCAAATTCTTTTCCTTCAATGGATGTGAGCTTTAAGTTTTGTTCCATTAGAGTAGTCACATGGTTTCATTCAATCATGCCAAACCTGTTCAACAAATATCCAATGTACTTCTTTTGAGAAAGGAATATGGACTTCGGTTGTTAAGTCACTTCAATACCAAGATAGTAATGAACATAGCCCAAATCAGTCATTTCAAAACCTTTCCTCAATTCCTTCTTTATGGATGCAATGTAGCTTTCATTGTTCCCTGTCATCAAAAGATCATCTACATATAGCACAAGATATACAACTATTTTGCCATCCTTCTTGACAAACAAAGTTGCATCATCAAGATCATAATGTTTGAAATTGAGTTTCAGAAGATGCTCAGTTAGTTTTTCGTACCAAGCTCATGGTGCTTGTTTGAGGCCATATAAGGATTTTACAAGTTTTCATACTTTATGTTCATGTCCTTCCACAAAAAATCCTTCAGGTTGGGACATAAAAACATTATCTTTTAGATCTCCATTCAAGAACGCAGTTTTTACATCCATTTGATGGACTTTCCAAACGTTTTGTGCTACTAGGGCAAAGAGTGTCCGGATGGTAGCTCATTTTGCTATGGGGGCAAAAGTCTCCTCATAATCGACCCCTTCCTTATGTGTAAAACCTTTTGCCACAAGCCTGGCTTTGTGCTTGAGTTAGCCATCAGCTTTATACTTGTTCTTATAGACCAACTTGCAACCAATTGGTTTCATTCCCAATGGAGGATCAACCAGCTTACAAGTTCCATTATTTATCAGGGCATCATACTCCTTTTGCATCGCTTCTTTCCATCCATCATGAGAAGCAGATACTTTGAAGGAAGTTGGTTCAAAATCTGTAGACAAGTTCAATTCACAATCATAAGAAACATCCATATCAACAGGTGAATCGGAGTCATCTACATTACCTCCATTTTGCCAGTTTGAATTTCTAGTTCCTGCCTTTCCAACCTCATCAGGATGAACACTTTCAAGTGTCTTTGTCAACCACTTTGGGGGACCTTTCTCAGATGGTCTAGGTTACTCCATTGATTGAGTTGGGACTGAATCAAGATTGAGTCTTCCAATTCTATCAATCACATCACTCAAAGTATCATCTGTCGTTGGAGTTTCATGCAGGGGAGAGAGTGCTTCAAAAGAAGATTCCACGGGTTGATCTAGTATAGGAATCCTCCCTTCAAGATGTGGAATTTGATTATCAAATTCTTGAAATTATTTGTTTGCGAATCTATCCAAACGATCAAGTTATCGCTCAACAACATTTTTAGTTTTGGATGATTCAAGAAAGATTACATCTCTAGATACAACAAAACTTTTATTGATTTCATCATAGAGACGGTATGCTTTGGAGGTGTTTGAATTCCCCAAGAAGATACACTTACGACTTCTTGCACCAAGTTTGTTTCTATGTACCTTTGGTATGTAAAGAATAGATGTCCATCTAATGCTATTAGAAACAAGACCTTGAGATGCTTTATCGAAGGAATGTGCCCATACCACATTTCATAAGGAGTCTTGTTTCTAATAGCATTAGATGGACATCTATTCTTTACATATACAGCACATAGAACTGCATCAGCCCAAAACATCAATTTTACATTTTTGAAAAACATCATGGAGCGTACCATATTTAAGATTTTCCTATTCATTCTTTTAGCTACTCCATTCTGTTGGGGATTATAAGGCACAATTGTTTGATGTTTAATCCCATGTTGGAAAAGATAGTTTTCAAATTCATTTGAAGTGTATTCTTTTCCATTATCAGTGTGAATAGAGCCAATATGAGATTGTGCATCATTTTTAATCCATGTATGAAAGTTCTTGAATGTTTGAAAGCATCATATTTGTTCTTCAATAAATAAACCCAACACATTCTGGTGTAGTCATCAATAAATGTCATCATATATTTATTTCCATTTGCAGAAAGGAAAAGCATTGGACCACATAAATCTAAATGAATGAGTTCAAGTTTTCTATGTGCTCTAGAATTTGAATCACGAAAAGGTTGTTTGTTATGCTTTCCTAGAATGCAAGCATCACATTGCTTAAGTTTCCTAGGAATTGTAGGCAAACCAGTAACACCATTTTTCTTCAACAAGTGGAGGTTGTCATAGTTCAAGTGTCCAAATCTAGCATGCCATAATAAACTTGATGGAAATGTACCTTCTTCATAATGAGAATTTTATGAGAAATTTTGTGCACGAGCAGAGGTACCCTACAACTTGAGAAGCCTTTCTTCTTCTATCCTTGTCATGACAAGTTAGTGGTCTGATGCTTTTCTCACCTCAATCTTTCCATCAAACATATGAATGGAGTGTCCTTGCTGGCGGATGTGGACCAAGGACAACAAGTTTCTCCTTAGCTGTGGGAGATAGAGAACATGATGTAGAAGAAAGTCTGGAAGACCAAGCAATTTAAGCCTGATTGTGCCAAGCCCCGATGGCTTGAGTTTTGATTTTTCTGCAAAGTATACTGCTCCATCAACATTGTCAGTAAATTCTTCAAAATGATATCTTCTAAAATTCATGTGGCAAGTTGCTCCTGAATCAAGCAACCAATCATTTTTCCAAGAAGCAAGTGAATCATTAAATAAGCCTTCATTTACTCCAATACTACAGTGTGCCACAACATACTGAGCGGATTCAAGTGCTTTACCTTTCTCTTTTTCATTAGTTTTACCTATGGGTTGGTTTCTTTCCTGCTTAATTCTGTCCCAAGGTAACTTGCATGTGGATGCATCATGTGATCCATCTCTTTTGCAGCGTATGTAGTGCAAATATGACTTTTCTCCTTAAGAGTGTCTGCCCCCCTGCCTCTAAAATTTATTCCTCTTCCTCTTCAACCACCTCTTCCTCTGGAAGAATCTTGAGCAAGATTCTTTTCTCTATGAGCAAGGCATACAACCTCTTTAGAAGACTCAGGAGCTATCTTCTTCCCAAAAGCTTTCTCTCTTTTAGCAAAATTTTTCACAAGGGAGTCAAAGGTAATATCTTTGAGGTTTCCATTTTCTTGCAATGACTCAAGATAATTTGAGTAAGTGGGATAAAGTGCCTTGTGAAAAGCTATCAAAGGAATATCCAGTTCAACATTAGTGACTTTGATATCATGCATTATAGATTTTACTTCTGATGCAAGAGCAAGAGGATCATTATTTTGTAATTCAAGGGTGGAGAGTTTAATCATGAGTTGAACAAATTCAAGTGCTGTGAGTCATAGAGTTCCTTCAGTTTTTGTAAGGCTTCGAAAGAATTTGAAAATGGTGAAATATGGCAACTCACCTCTTCATTTACTAATGTTGTAATCAACGCATAAGCCTTGTTGTTCTTATTTTCCCAAATGACGAATTCCTTGTCTAAGGTAGGTTGTTCTGGATCTTTGTCTTCGTCTCCAACACACAATCCTTTCCTTAGCTCCTTAAAAATGAGAGTGTGTTTGATTTTCTAAGACCATTTAGGATAATTCTCCTTCCCATTAAGAACCACTCCCACAATAGATATTAATGAATGCATTGTAAAATCTATGAATTGTGGGAAAAAAATACTTCTACTGCAAAATTTCACTCCTCAAAAAAATATGATTCTGATATTTGATGACAAAGGTATTATGTGGGGAAGATGGTTGTTATGAAGCCAGCTCAAAAAAGATAGAAAAGATAGATCAACGCCTTAGAATTCAGCCTCTTCGAGGGGGAAACCTCCTTTACATTACATAAATGAACAATTCTTGGATGATTCAAAAGAAAAAACCTCCTTTCTATATATAGGAGTCTAAGGAGTCACAATATAAACCAGCCGACCTAACAATAATAATATAAAGCCACAAAAATAACAATAAAGGGATTCTATGGGGCACAGTAATAACAATATGGGGGCAATAGGGGCACAACAATATTAATAAGGGGTATAACTACAATAGTAATGGGGTAATCACTAGTATTATAGGGACCCAACATGCCCCTCGCCTTCAAAAAGTGTTGTCCTCAACGCTTGAGTAGTTCTGGATACTTCTGCATAAAATTCTCATCCTCCCATGTGGAATCTTCAGCGGATAAGTTCTTCCACTTGATAAGATACTCTGAAATTGATCGATTTCGTAGCTGCCAAGTTCTTGTTTCTGTGACTGCTTCCGGTTCCAAGATAATTTTTCCTTCCTTGTCAAGTTCTGGCAATATTGTTTGAACTGGGAGCTTGTCGCCTATAACCTTCTTTAAACATGAAACATGGAAAACTGGATGCAATCGCGAAGCTGCAGGAAGCTCCAATTTGTATGCCATAGTACCAATCTTTTCCAACACCTTGTACGGACCATAATACTTTGGTGATAATTTATTATCCTTCTTAGCTTGCTT
>APFE031098905.1:0-13447 GCA_000404065.3 Pinus taeda
AGAAGAAGCATGGAGCTCAATTAAACCAGATGTAAGTCACTTTCATGTTTTTGGAAGTGAAGCATGGGCCCATATTCTAGATGAGAAACATAAAGCTTTAGAACCTAAGAGTGAAAAATGTATTTTTGTTGGATATTCTGAAGATGTCAAAGGATATAGACTTATTCCACTTAAGTCCAAAAATGTTATAATTAGAAGAGATGTAAAGTTTGCTAAAAATATATTGGCCTACGAGCCTAGTTTGGCGGATGTGCCACCTCTCTCTATCCCTTCCACATCTGAAAATATTTCCTCTTCAGATGATGACAGCGAGGATGGAAATCCTCCCCCACCTTCTCAGGATCCTCCTTCAGCTCCTCAGATTCCAAAATGTGTTCGTGCTACTCAAGATGCAGCAGGTGCTCTTGCCGGTGATTCTATAGATCAGCGATGTACGCATTCTTAGTTCGATAGAGCTTCTCCTTTACTAGCTCAAACTTCAGCTAATTATAATCCTGATAGCTTTGCAGAAGCTTCTGGCCATTCAGATTGGGACCTAGCTGTGAATGAAGAATATAGTTCATTATTGGAAAATGATACATGAGATCTTGTTCCCCCTCCAAAGGGATGAAAACTTGTTAGATGCAAATGGGTTTACATAACCATGTATGGACCAGATGGAAAAGTTGATGAACATAAAGCTCGTCTTGTTGCTAAGGGTTTTTCACAAGTTGAAGGCATTGACTATACTAAAACCTTCTCCCCTATTGCCAAAATGAACTCTATCTGCCTTGTTCTTTCCCTTGCTACCTCTTTCAAATGGGAAGTCCATTAGATGGATGTTAAATTTTCCTTCTTGGATGGGGACTTGCATGAATAAATCTATATTGAACAACCTACTAGCTTTATACAAATAGACTCAAACCTTTTATATCAGCTTAAGAAATCCCTTTATGGTCTCAAGAAAGACCCTCGGGCTTGGTATGCCAAAATGGATAGCTTTCTTTTAGAAACTGGATTTTCTAGGTGTCATTTTGATAATACTATCTACGCCAAGAAAGTGGGAAAGTCTCTTACCATTCTTGTTATTTACGTTGATGATCTTATCCTTACTAGTAGTGATCGAAACCTTATAAACCATGTGAATTCCAGCCTTAAAAATAAGTTTGAAATGTTAGACTTAGGACACTTGCATTATTTTCTTAGTCTTCAAGTCTTGCAATCCAAGGAAGGTATTTCCCTTTCCCAGTCCAAGTATGCATGTGATCTTCTACACCATTTTTAGATGGAATACTGTAAGCTAGCCCATTCTCCCTTTCAGTCTGGAGCCAGAATTTCAGTGACTTGTACTTCCCTTGAAGCTGATGCTAACTTATACATAAACTTATAGGAGAACTTTTGTATCTAACCCATACTTGTCCTGACCTTTCCTTTGTCATTGGCCTTATTGCTCAGTTTATACAAAACCCACATGAAAGTCATTGGAAAGCAACTAAAATAATACTTCATTATGTTTGAGGTATAGTTCATTTTGGGATTCATTACAGCGTAGAAGCATCTCCTCTATTGGTTGGTTTCACTCATTCTAATTGGGCTGGCGACCTTGATGATCGGAAGTCTACTGTAGATTATGTGTTCACTCTTGGTTTACGACCTATTACATGGGCTTGAAAGAAACAAAATGCCATTTCTCTTTCTTATGCAGAAGCAGAGTATCGTGCTGCCATAGAAGCTAGTAAGGAAGACCTCTGGCTTCGTCAGATCCTATCAAAGTTTGGCTTTCAACAACAACATCTGACTACACTTTGGTGTGATAATCAAAGTGGAATTCAACTATACAAAGATCCAGTCCAACATCAGTGCATCAAACACATTGAGATGCACCTGCACTTCATGAGAAATATCATTCACGATCATGTTCTTGAAGTGCAATATTGTTCAATAGATGATCAAGTTGCAAACATCTTTACAAAGGCTCCCACAGAGATGAAGTTTACTAAACTTCAATTTATGGTTGGAGTTCAAGAAGTTGTCACTAAGGGGGGATATGCTCTAATGCCTCCTTCCTTCTCCTATTGTGTCATATTTTTACATCCTTCAATCCTATCCCAAGTTGTTCTTAAGGGGGGATGTTAGTATATATTGATACATAGGAAATAGTTAAGTATAACTTGGTCTAGTGTAGAGTTAGGTAACGTGTGTTTCTTTACTATGTACTTTTGTAACTTACAATCTGATGGTCACGATATGTTCTAGACATTGAGTCATCCGACGGTTCATTCTCTCCTCAGTATTACCAACACATGATTCGTGGCTTAACACCCAATTGGTCCATGATCTCTATTTAAAGAGCATGGAGGGTCATTTGTAGGGTGACCGTTTATGAGATAAGCTTATGTAAATTTTCTTTCCTTTGTTAATAAATTGCCTGAAGTGGCCGTGTTGGCTCAAGTCATGGATTGTTTCCCTCTTTGAGGGTTTTAACCACGTCAAGAATATTGGTGTATTAATCTGTGATCTGTTTGTGAATGGTGACCTTTGGTGTTCTATCTGAGGAACTTACCCTGTAAATTCTACTAAGAGGTAGCGAGTAGCCTCATCGTTGGTTGTATTAGATGGGTTTTCCTCCAGATGTGGTCTGTGAGCTAAAGAATTGTTGAATTTGCATGAAATAGCCTAATTAACTTTCAAAGCAACTAAATCTTGGTATAAGAAGCCTCTCATACCCTCCCTATAAAAATACCATTGGAGGCAAAAATGTTGATAGCTAAGACTAAAACCCTAGACACAAAGACAACATAACTTTCCATCTCATATCTAAAACTATTTTCATATAAATCTATTATTCTTTACATAAATTATAATATAATATACAATTAAAATATGTATTTAAATTTTATACATATTACAATCATTTTGCAAATCCATTAATTCTTATCTTTCCAAATTTCCATCATCATTGATTTACCTGAAAAATCATCCTTAATTTACAATGGTACTTTATAAACTAACAATATATGTAGATAAATTATAAAATTAACCAGTAAACAAAGCCTACTACGTTTTTACATACTTGTAATATGTATAGTACAAAAAGTGTTCCGTTGAACTCCATAATATGTTAAATTTAAATATCTTTCCACCGCATCAGTTCAGGACACATTCTTGAGACCATTCGTTGTATCTTCATAGCCACACATTTTTGGGATGATATAATTTATGATTTTTTACTTCGATGATTATTGAGTAATTTATTACATATTTTTATTTATTTTGTACTTTATAATACATATTTTTATTTAGTTATTATATAATATATGATGTGTGTGTTAAATATATTACGGTGGGCATTTAAATTAAAATATAATAGTAGAAAACTATAATATGAGTTTTTATAATATATTGAAAGGTAACTTTCTCATCCAGTATAGATGAGATATTATTTTAATATATTAATTATAGTTACATTAAAAGATAATAAAATAATATATATTAATAATATTTTTTTAATATTATTCCAAATAAAATATTTTATTTATTTTGAAAATGTATTTGTATAAATTTTAAATAAGAGAGAAAATGTAATTCAAAGTAAAAGATTTTTAATTTGGTTTTTTATTTTTTAGGAAGAGAGATGTGTAATTCTTTCAATATTCAATATGGAGTTGATAAGTCGCATTTAAAATAATATTAAATATTAGATCTAGTAGGAAGGAGACATGCTTGTTTGTGATCAATATATAATTGACATGTGGTGAATTTTACCCGGACCATAGGATGGTAAGAGGGAGAACATCTTGTAAAATAAAGATTACAATAAACTACATGTTGAGCATGGAAAAAATTACACATCATTTTGACCAACGTACCAATAAAATATTCAAATATTCTGACAATAAAATATTTGTAGTTATATTTATGTTTCTAAAATGGTGAATAAAGATAAGGTGACATATTAATAAATTTATTTTAAAGTTTTAAATTTAGAGATTCTGTACTTTCTTATGCAAAAAATTGGATATCTATCTATGTATAAATTGGAGAATGGGTTCTCACTTAGAAACCTTTCGGAAATTATATTTGCAGTTATGGTTGTTATTTTTCTTTAAAGAATATATTTGCAATTACATTTCTGTTATTATTTTTTGTAAAGGCAATAATATTGAGCAGTAATATTGATTTGATTTGCCTGTTGATTATTATTAATTTTGTATTTATTATAAACAAATATTTTGATTTTATAAATAATTAAAAATTTTTTTATTTTAATTAAAAAAATTGTTAGCATTTGACATATGTATCATGTTAAGCATTGAATTCTCTCAGTTTTCATGAGGATTACCAATTTTCACGTTGTAATTAAACAAATTAATTAAAAGTTTATATATATATATATATATAATCTTTCAATGTTTTGAACAAATCAATCTAATAATTGATGTAAGTAAAAAACTATTTATTTCATGTCTTTGTTTTATTACATTAGTAAGTTTCATGTTGTGTAGTCATGTGATGGTTTACTTTCACTCAATAAATCTACTTTTATTAACCACCAAATGTTGGCCTCTTTTTCTTGTTTAAAGCAAATCCAAATTAAATGCCCTATATTTGACTCATGAATGCCTTGATAGGTGTGGATACTGGGACAAAACTTGCATGGAGAATATGGTCTTCCATTGATCTTGGCATTGACATATATGTGGTTGAGAAGGTCTTTTTCATCAAATTGGTATCAGCGCTAAGAAAGGATCACAAGATTCATGGTGCCTGTAGAGCCAATGAGAAGAGGACCAAGAAGGACAATGGTAAGAGAAGGATGAGAAGTCTAAAAGATATTTATGATGATTTGGATGTTAGTTCAAATTTTGCATTGTTGTCATTCCAATCTTCTTCGTCTAAAGAAGCAATCAGAGATGAAAATTGGGTGAAAGTCATGGATGAAGAAATTGAAACTATTGAAAAGAATGATACTTGGGATTTGGTTAATTTACCAAAGGACAAAAACCTCATTGGTGTAAAACGGGTGTACAAGACAAAGTTGAATGAGAAAGGTGAAATTGACATATTTAAAGCAAGACTCGTAGCAAAAGGATTCTCGCAGCAACCGGGAATAGATTTTGGAGAAACGTTTGCTCTGATAGCCAGATTGGATATTGTAAGAACAGTTGTAACCATAGCAACTCAGAAAAAATGGAATCCTTATTTCTATCTATCCTTGCCTCATGTGGTAGAAGTGATCCCATCAACTCATCAACTGTTAATGATGCCAAATCATTGGCTTCTTCTATGGCTGCTACCACAATATCAAATTGGTATCAAAACTGAGGAAGGATCACAAGATTTGTGGTACCTACAGAGCCAGTGAGAAAAGGGCCAAGAGAAAAAGGCCAACAATTGTTTTTAATAAATTTGCATTACAAATTTGTCACGCTGTTAAAAAATGCTCAGATTTCGCACTTCGTTAATGTAAAAACTGCACAAATATCATTTAACTACAATTCTATCAAAAATCGGGTTAATTGCGCACTGTATTACGTATCTTGGTGCGCAAACCCTAAAAAATAAGGCACCTCATGAGTCAATACGGATTCAATGCTTGATTTGATGTTTGAAAGTCACGAAAGGCATAACACATGGAGTATTTTTTTTTAATTATCTCAAACACCTTTTAGGGGAGGGACGCCATTAGGCGAACACCTCCACGTCAACCACCCACAACGCCATGTTGGCACACCCTTTTTCTATACAACACTTGTCCCATGCATGCAATGACATGTTGCCTACCTATTAAAACTGGTTCGGTAGGTATTTGGCGGGGTTTAGGGTTTCATTCAGTGATTACGCTGTAGGTAGTTCATTCCAACGTTCATTTTTGTTTGGGACCTGTTCTTGTCCGTTCGCAGAGCCGGTTGTTGACTGCTGTTGCTCCAATGGTAGTCATCGCCATTACTGTTGTGCGTGATGCAGGTAGTGGCTTCGCAATGCCAGGTGGTGGTTTATTGTTAAGCAAAGGTGGTCGTTCTTCAGCTCGTTTGGTTGTATTCGTCTGTTTCATGTTGTTTTTCCACCTGGTTTTTCTTCCCTGTCTGGTGGTATGGGTTCGTTATTCATTTTCCTTTATCCCTATGGATAATTACGCTCGGCTCGGTGTTGGAGATGGTCATTTCGCACTCCGAATAGACTTTTTAGGTTTGTGGTTGAATAACTTAGTTGCAATTTCATGTTTAACTGGTTTTTGTTCCCTATCTAACCATTTTGATGTTGTTTTGTAGATTGTTGCAAGTTGTTGCAGTCTGAGCTACAGTTTGAGCATCTGGGGTTCCTGTGGCTTTCTGGCATGGAGAAAAAAGGTAGGACATTGTCCTACCAACCACATTTACTGTGTTTTTTAACACATTTAGCCTCCATCGGAAAATTGTGCCTTTGTTTACCTGTGTGTATGTGTTTACATGTCTAGGTTTTGGTTAATTATTGGTTTTTGGGTTGTGGGTTTTGGATAATTATTGGGTTTTGCAATCTCATTCGATTTTGGGTTGTGGGTTTTGGATAATTATTGGGTTTTGGGGTCTCATTAAATTTCTCGACTTGGTGAACATCGCTCTGCAACCACAAAATTAATACCCTAATATTTGTCATTCCTGAGTATCTGAGTGCCTTGTATAATCTTGTGATATGTTTTATTTGGTGATATGTTTTATTCAGTGCGTTGGTTTACAGTCTGACCTTTCTCTTAACTTTTGTTACAATTCTTGGTCGACTAACATCTCTTCATAACGTTGAGGTTCACCCTTCTTACTTTCTCTGGAAATGTGATGTATTATTATGCACAGTAGACTGGATACAAGTTCTGGGAATCGAGTTTGACTACATAAGTCACTGTTATCTCTAGACTTCTTCCCCATAGAAGGGTTTATGCCCTCTCCCTTATTGGTATGCACACGATTGTGGAGTAGGAAGTATCTTATTCTCTGGTAGAAAATCATGGTATTTCTTTGCTTGCAGCTCGTAGCTACCTCTTGGCAATGTTAAATGTCCTTAAAACCCTTCCCAAGCTTCCATTGGGCTCGAGGACGGGACCAAGTTCTGGGTTTCCATGACCACCCTGCTATAGGTAAAAGAAAGACATTTCTTTCCTCCTAGGGTTTGATGGCTCTTTATTTCTTCAATTATCACTCTCAGTGATTGCATTAACCCCTCAGTGATTACATTAACCCCCCTTCCGCTTGCATCCTATGGAGGTACAGAGAGGACTCGTTCCTGTGAAGAAATTTCTTTAGATAAGATATTATCTATCCTTTGTGTGTGTATGAATTTCCTTAGTTTCGCATGACTACGAGAACTTTCAATAGATTGACTTTTCTTCTTCCAGGTGAAACCTCAACAATATTAATTAAGGGTGTAACAATTACGTCCTTGTGGAATTTTTCCTAGGCTTGTGAGATGGGCTATCCACACACTTGACATGAATCGTCCTTCCCAAGATCAGTAAATTCTTATCTCAGGCTCAACAATACGAGGCCCAATGTGGGGAAGCCTGTGGGAAGCTGAGGTGTAGATGTGATGTTATGTGGGGAGAGATGAATATAGAGTATTGAATGCTTGTATTTGGTTGAGGAGAAAACCCTACATAGCCCCAGACCAAACCCCACCTCCAACTTTCTTCTATCTTGGACCTATAAATTCTGTTGATGGCAGCTCACACTCTCAATTTCACTTTCAACTTCAACCATGGGTAGATGCAAAAATATCAATTGCTTTCATTATGAATATTTTGGTATTTTTCTCTTGGGTTGTCTAGACGTTTGTAGTTGTTAAGAATTGAAATATTGTTTGTTTTTGTCTAGGATAATTGAAATAAGACTAGTATGCATATGAACTTCATCTTATGCATATTAATGAGGTTTTCAGTTGTCCAATACTTGTGTGAATTGGAGATTTCATTTTCAGCCATCTATGTTTTTCAGGGTTTATAATTTCTGACTTATATGTCTTGGTAATTTGACATAAATTAATGGTGATTATGCTTAGGTGATTTAGCATTGTAATTGAAGAAGATAAGGGTTGTTTTGTTGTTGTATTTAGAGTTGTAATTGTTTGTGTTCATATCTGGCTTAGAAGGCTGAAACTTATCAGAACATTTTGGTATTTTTATCTTGGGTTGTCTGGATGTTTGTAGTTGTCAAGAATTGAAATATTGTCAGTATACATATGAACTTCATCTTATGCATATTAATGAATTTTTCAGCTGTCCAATACCTGTGTGAATTGGAGATTTGATTTTCAGCCATCTATGTTTTTCAGGGTTTAAAATTTCTGACTTATATGTCTTGCTAATTTGACATAAATTAATGGTGATTATGCTTAAGTGATAGAAGGATGAAACTTATTAGAACATTTTGGTATTTTTCTCTTGGGTTGTCTAGATGTTTGCATTTGTTAAGAATTGAAATATTGTCAGTATGCATATGAACTTCATCTTATGCATATTAATGAATTTTCCAGCTTTCCAATACCTATGTGAATTGGAGATTTGATTTTTAGAAATTATGTTTTTCAGGGTTTATAATTTTTGACTTATATTTCTTGCTAATTTGACATAAATTAATGGTGTTTGTGCTTAAGTGATTTAGCATTGTAATTTAAGAAGATAAGGGATGTTTTATTGTTGTATTTAGAGTTGTGATTGTTTGTGTTCATATCTAGCCTAGAAAGCTTAAACTTATCAGAACATTTTGGTATATTTCTTTTGGGTTGTCTAGATGTTTGTAGTTGTTAAGAAATGAAATATTGTCTGGGTTGTCAAGGATAGAGATGACATTTCTATTTTACATAAATTTATGTTTGTATAGAAATTTCTATATGCCTCAAAGCACTTCAAAAATTCCTACTCTGACCTCTTGCTATCTTTGTTACACTTAAGTTATCCAATCTCAGTCCTCTAGGCTTTCCAACCAGAGAGTCTTCACTGCCCTTGACTCCTAACTTTGGAAATGAACAATATCAGGTTCATTGAGGCCTTTAAGTTCAAACTCCTATCGGATAAATAGTGTTGACACACTTGAATGTGGGTCTGATCTTTGTGTCCCTTTGCATGTGACGGAGTAACCACCAAGTTGCCTCGTTACCAGCTATGCATTAAACCTTTTATTTCTTTTGCATCACACCCCCTTGAAAGCTATGCCAATGCCAATAGGAGACCTCTCTTTTACTCCAGTTCCATATTTTGATTTAATGCTCAATAGGACAACCTTTCTCAATGCCTCTTCCATTAAAAATTTGTGCTACCTATCTTGTGATTGTCATACAAAGGTTCAGGGCAAGGCCTCTTAATAGTAGAACCAAGGTGTCGACTAGGGTTTCTCTCTAGATTCTAAGATTGTATTCCATTTTTCCTAAAGGGTAATATAGAAACCTAAAGGACCATGGCAGCAAGCTACAACTCTCAGAATGAGAGCATTTTGGCTTCTACATCCATAGGAGTGGAACTGCTCCGATACCACTGATATGGAACCAAACCCAAGTTTGAGTGTTGTTCTAAATTACTACTTCTTTTCCTTTGCAATGTTGTTTCAAACCGGATTCAACTGATCTTTACTTTCTATTATTTTCTCTTGAATTTCCTTTAGTGAGAATAAAGGGATTCTTTTATTTACTACCTCTGTGAGCAGTTAGAGGGTTGGTTTCTATTGCACTTCTCAAGCACATGCTCCTGGGAAGATCTTTCCTTCCATTGGTAGTTACTTTTGTTTCATGTTCACTTCTTTTCCTGAGTTATTATGTTTCCTTTCATCATAATTCCAATTCAAATTCAATTTAGTTTATAGTTTATCTTCTATTATGAAACCAATCAACATATTACATCCTTAAAAAATTCACATTGCGATTATTATGTTGATTCTAATCATAATTCCAGATCATAATTACAATTCAAATTCAACTACCCAGTAGAGCAAACAGACAAGAATAGGTCCCAAATAGAAAGGAACGTTGGAATGAACAATGTGCAGCGTAATCACTGAATGAAACCCTAAACCCCACCATAACCTGCCGAACCGATTTTAATAAGTAGCCAACACGTCATTGCATGCGTGGGACAGGTGTCATTACAAAATTCACATTGCGATAACGGTTACAAAAATTAATTCATGCCACCCCTATGCTTGATGGTATCCATTTCTCGCATTTCCCAAAATTGTTGAGTCTCTTGCCTAACCCAAGTATGGTGGACTACCCAAGATTGGTTGATTAGGATGTGCCTAAATGTTACCATATCCTTGACTCCAATTTGCTCCTTGTAGCCATGGAGGGACTGAGTAACCCAAGTGTCCACTTGTGTTACTAACTCCATCACTGGGTGCAGGTGTCATATAAACATGGTTTGGATTTAAACCTACACTGGTAGGGGTATATGAGGTGGGAAGAACCCCTGGCTATAGTGAGGGACTTGGATGTTAATCAGCTCTTGGTATGATGGTGTGTGCTCTACAATGTGGTCCAGGGTATTGGACATCGTCCTATTTTCCTTAAACTGGCTTGGACCATAGACTTCCGTGCTTGTCACCCCTCCTCCTCTTTCCAACATTTCTTCAACCTTTCTTCCCTCCCTCTCTTACCTTGCCAATTGTTTTTGATGTTCCTTATCTTCCCTTGTTTTTGGTCTTTCCATCCTTTCCTTTGTTCAAGCTTCTGTTGCTGCAATCCTTGCAGCTCTCTTGTCCTTGGCCAACTCCTTCTTTCTCTTTTTAGTTTCCTGAATTTCATTTTTTTCGTTCAGACTCAAACAATAAATTCATATAATCTTCAGATGTGAGCAACTATGAACTCCTCCCCAAACAAAGACAATCTGCAGTTGAGTGCCTTGATGAGGCCTTCACTCTCTCTACTGGTAGCTTTAGGAATGCACCAAGTAATCTGTGATTTTCCCCTTGCTCCCTAGGATTTGACACTTGGCTTTCAGCCTCCGGTACAGCTAATTGGACCTCATTATCTTCTTCAGGTACCTCATGTTGAACAGGCTCCTCTTATAGTGAACCATTGTCCACAAAATAATGATCGATTTTGATGTTCAACTCTAATGGTTATGAAGGCATGTCCATGCTTTCCTCATTGGTGGTAGACACATTATGTGGGTTGATATTCATCATGGCCTCTGCCAACCATGATGGTGGGCTTACCTGGGTTGGCATGCTCAATTGTTCATTGTTTAATCCTGTTGCATTATCATTTGAAATCAAGTTTGCATTTTCATTTGCTTCACCAACTGCCTCATATGGAATATCACATGCAGAATTGGCATGTGGTTCAGTGGATGTGACAGCCTCCATGACATTAACAGTTGGTTCATGACTGAACTGTGTCTCATTCACATGTTCATCATCATCACCGCATAAGTGCCCTTCATAAAGGGACATTATACCTTTAGCGACAACAACATCTTCTTGGGCATCAACATGGTCTTGTAAGTTCTTTGCTTCTTGACCTTCCACATAAAATGCTTGGCTACAACAAGTATCATGCACGAGAGCATCAACAGTAAGTGGCCATATACCAGCAATCCTAAATCTAGCCTTGATATTAGAAGGTGTGAGAGCCCTTTTTAATGCTTTACTTGCAAGCTTAGCTAGCTCAAAACTCTTTACTTCCACCCTTGGATTCTTTGCCATCCATGAAGCTCGCTCGATCCTGAAATAATTCTTGAAAGGCCCAAACACGCTGACATCAAGGGGTTGCAATCTGTGAGTGGTATGAGCCGGTAATGTTAATAGGTCAATGCCAAAATTGTTGGCCTCCTTAATTGTCTGCAAATCCATGTGGCTTCTATGGCCATCTAAAATCAGTAGGTGTCTGTTTTCAGTCGAGACACCACCTGGTACAGATGCATAAAAATGACAAAGCCAATTCAGTAATAGTTCCTTTGTCATCCATGCATGGGGATGTGTTGCCATGCATGCACCTGGTTCACAGTTCTGTATATAGTTTTTTAGTTGTGTTTTACCTTTGAATAGGTAAAATCCTGGGATTGAAGAACCAATTGCATTGACACAAGAAAGTATGGTGATCCACTCCTTGCTTTTAGGCACATTTCTGCTCCCTCTTTTGGAAATTACCCACATACCACAATTCCTTCCCTCCTGTAAGCCTGTTTCATCACAGTTCCATATATGGTCTGGGGCATATGAGTGTTTCTCATATGCAGCAGAAAGAGTGTTATAGAACTTGGACACAATTGCAAGGCATAGATTTAAAGCCTTGTCTCTGTCAAGGCCCTTAGTTGTACAGAGCACAAGGTTTGGACTCCTTTTTTTAAATCCACTCCACCATGATTTACCAGGAAACCCATCTTTGAAGGGGTTTGGCCTCCCCTAACAGATTTGAGCTACTGTGGATTCAGGTTGTATAATCTCTAATCCATGTCCCAATTGGGTCATCTCCTTACACCACTCAACCACCTCGGCCTCCTCCTCTTTAGTCATAACTGTAATAGGCCCTCTATGATTCGTATTAGCCAACCCATTTATCCAATAATGTATGTTAGAAGAAGCAATACCATGTTTTTTTCCAGAGGCACAGATTGAATATCCATTAAACTCGATGTCATCAATTGAAGCCTGCATGTCTTGCTTTGTCCAGCCTCTGATGGCACTAATTTTCTTTGTTGAAATTGTACAAATTTTGAATAATATAACACTTATTCACAGAGATTATCCTGATTATACACTATTTGCGGAATGCATGCATAATACATAACCTCCTCTACTATTGATCATCAACCTTCTTGTTAAAAAAACAATCGCATGTGGACATTGAAACATCAATCACACATATCAACACAGTATGTAGTGGGGAAAGCATACAGCTGAAAACCCCTGCGCTATCTGTATAATATATTGATAGAGTACATGTAACAATTCATAGTACAATACTCCTCGCAAGTACTCAGCACTATCTCCACCTGTTACACACAAACTAGTTCAGATCTGAATGCAAATCTCCTCCGCTGTTTGCCTGCCTCTACTGCACAATCCAAGTTGAGAATGACCCTGATCCAAGCTCCAAACTCGTATTCCTTTGGCTTGTATTGTGCAATCCTCATTGGCAATCTCCATCAATGATTGTGCAAATCTCATGCACAGCTATAGCCACAACTGATAGTAGTCTCACCCTTTCACCCACCTCTAACACTTGTCTCCACTGGACTGTCCATGCACTGAGTTAACTGATGTATTCTTTAGTTGATTTATGAGTTAATAATTAGTGAATTAATTAATAATTAATTCACACCACTCATCACTAGTTTATTTGTCAGTTAGACTAAATACAACTAGTTCAACTAAGTCAAACTAAACACAACTCCATCAACTCCTCAATCAACTCCACCAAATTCAATCACTTGAGTTCTAACTAAAGTCCATCATGCAATAGCTCAACTAACCCATAGGAAAAGTGTATTTCCTTCTTGCAGTTGCAT
>APFE031098905.1:50600-85726 GCA_000404065.3 Pinus taeda
TATCGCTCCTAAGAGCCTTCCCCTTCTTCCCGACTCCTTCTCGATCAGTGCTTTGAATTCACAAAACTTTGAATATGTCTCGCTCTTCTTCTGCATGAAGAAGATCCAGCACTTACGAGAGAAATCATCAACAAAAATCACATAATACCTGTGTTTTGCTGTCGAAGCAACTGAGAAAGGTCCACACACGTCTGTGTGAATTCTCTCAAGGATCGTTGTGGCGCAACTATCCTTCTCGTGAAAGGTGGCTTTCATAAACTTCCCCAAAGTACACCCCTTGCACTGATCTGACTGCGCAAGTGTGCCTTTAGGAAGCCCTGTAGTGATCTGCTACAGTATCTTCAAGCCTCCATGGTGAAGGTGACCCAATCTCCTGTGCCACAACTCGCCATCATCCCGGCTCGCCAATCCTTCTGCCCTGCCTGCCATTTCTGCGCATCCATCTACATGCAACTGATAAAGGTTCCTTACTCGAACCCCTATCTTCTGGGTATCACCAGTTGTCTTGCTGTGCAGGAAAGCTTTTCCCTTGCTGAAAACAACGTCATACCCCTTGTCTTCTAACATCGCCACAGAGATAAGATTCTTCTTCAATCCTGGAACATGCATGACTTCCTTCAATATGAAGGGTTTACCAGACTCCCTCTCAAAGGAAATGGTACCGATACTGGTCACACTGTATCTAACATCATCGCCCATCTCGATGTGCACTCCAAGATCTTTCTCACCCAGATTAGAAAACAAATCTCAATCTCCTATCATGTGAAAAGACGCACCACTATCCAAGAACCATACTGATCCCATCACACTTGATACCAAGCATGCGATCATCAAAAAATCCAGCTCAAACTGCGAGGCTAAGGCCTCTCCCGCTATAGATCTAGCAGCTTGCTTATTTTTCTTCTTCTGCGGGAAATTTGTGGCATAATGTCCGTGCTGGTGACAGTGAAAGCACTTCACCTTGGACATGTCCTGCTCCTTGCCTTTCTCACCGGAATGAGAAGCTTTCTTGTTCTTCCCCTTCTTCGCTTTGGCAACCAAAGAACAATTTTCTTCATCAGATGCCTTTGATGAAGATCCGTCCCTGGTATTCCGCCTGATCTCCTCTTGCACAAGATCTGACCAAAGTCTCTCCCATCCTGGAAATTTCTCCTGACCATTGACAGAGTCCTGATAGGAATTTCAACTCTTTGGAACACCAAGGAGAGCCAAGCTCACCAAGTCCTCATCATCGACAGTCACCCCCACACTTCCCAGCTCATCCTGGCATTGGGTGAACTTCGTGAGATACTTGGGCATACTGTCTCCATTCTCACACTTAATGTTTGTGAGTTTATCCTTGAGTGCCAACTTCCTTTGGTCGCTCTTGCTTTGGAATAAATCTGTCAATGCTTTCCACATCAAGTATGGAGAAGCATTTCCATGCAGGCTGGATACAATGTGATCCTTCATGCCCTCCAACAGAATCCTTTGACGCTTTGCTATCTTCTTTTGCCAAGCCTCAAGTTCAGCAACATCAGTAGGCTTTGGGACTTTAGCATCTATGAACTCCTTCAACCCATTGTCATCTAACACCGCCTCCATCCTGTCTTTTCATGCAATATAATTCGAGCTGCCTTCAAGGGCATACTCCAATCGCAATCCATTGAAAGACATTTCAACTTCGACACCAAGAAAACACTGCTGCAAATTCGAATTCCACCAGCTCAAAACTCAACCGCTTCTGATCTAAAATTAGCGAGAACAAAGTATTTATCGTACAGATATTGACAGTATGGGCATTCACCGGATATCTCACCTTCCAAAAGAAGGATGAATCTAGATGCTACCTGACCCGATTAAAGACTCGGCCTGAAGAAATAAAAAGTAATCACTTTTTTGAATAATAGATCTGATGATCAATCCTCACTTTGATATCTTGTAGAACTTTTCTACAAATCAACCAGCTCTGATACCATGTAGAAATTTTGAATAATATGGCACTTTTTCAAAAAGATTATCCTGATTATACACTATTTGCAGAATCATGCATAATACATAACCTCCTCTACGTTGATCATCAATTTGCAGAATTAAAGAAACAATCGCATGCGCACATTGAAACATCAATCACACATATCAACACAGTATGTAATGGGGAAAGCATCCAGCTAAAAACCCCTCAACTATTTGTATATTATATTATAGAGAAAATGTAACAATACATAGTACAATATTCCTCACAAGTACTCAGTACTATCTCCACCTGTTACACACAAACTAGCTCAGATCTGAATCAAGTCACAGGTTCAAATCCCCTCCGCTGTTTGCCTGCCTCCACTGCACAATACCTGTTGAGAATAGAACCGAATGTGTGATCCAAATTTGAATTCCCTTGGTTTGTACTGTGCAATCCTCATGGGTAATCTCAATCCATTGATTGTGCAAATATCATGCACAACTATAGTCACAACTGATAGTAGACTCACCCTTTCACCCACCTCTAACACTTGTCTCCACTGAGCTATCCATGCATTGAGTTAACTGATGTATTCTTTAGTTGATTTATGAGTTAATAATTAGTGAATTAATTAATAATTAATTCACACCACTCATCACTAGTATATTTGTTAGTTAGACTAAATACAACTAGTTCAACTAAGTCAAACTGAACACAACTCCATCAACTCCTCAATCAACTCCACCAAACTCAATCACTTGAGTTCTAACTGAAGTCCATCATGCAATAACTCAATTAACCCGTAGGAAAAGCGTATTTCCTTCTGGCAGTTGCATGTGCCACATCCGTAGCTCAAATTGAAGTGTTGCAAGAGGATAAGATAATGTTTATAGTCTAAATATTATTAAGAGCTAATAATATTCGATTGTTCTATTTTTTGATTGGCAGTCTAAAAATAGACTCTGCCCATATGTCTAAAAACAGAGGTCCATCTATTTTTACCAACATGACCAATCATCCATAAATAGCATCCTGCAACTCATAGACCATGATCCATATGTCTAAAAATAGACATATTCTAAAAATAGACTTTGCGCCAAAAATAGCTCGCGGGACCACTTAGTGAAGGCGACTTCTTTTCACTAAGCTCCATCATCTTGTCGCATTTTCAACAGAACTTTCACCTTGCACTGTGGTTGAAGGTGGCTCTGTGGTTGATGGTGGGATAGCATGATCTGAAACCATAGTGTCCTTTTCAATGACATTACTAGGTGCATTGTGAGCATTCACATCACCCCCCCTATCCTCATCTGATGAAGTGGGCCATAGTTGATCCCCCCTCGCCCCTCGTCTCCTCCCGTTCCTTGTATGATCTGCAATAGAAACTCTTGGCATGGCTGCAACAACCTGCAAAGTCACCACCAAATTCTGATTTTAAAAAATTATATTAGAAAACAAGGAAATTCATTGCCCTTTGTAATCAATGAGCAACAACAATCAATGCTTTATCTATATATTGTATTTGAATACATCTCGGATCTTAAAATCATTATTGGAAGGGTTTAAAGTTCTTTATTTGATTCTTAGATTATTTTTATGAGTTATCAGGAAGAGTTATTCCTTTTTAATTTTATAACAGGTTTGACATAACACAATTTCTTTAACACAACTATTTTGCTGTGTCCTCAAATGATTTTTTTCTAGGAATTGGCATGTCTTAAATGAAACCAACAACAAGTTTAAGAATGTCTGTTGTTTAACATGATTATGTCTTGAGAAAAGGGTCAAGTGGTATCTTTTAAGGGATTCATTCAATGGTCTAAAGCTAACATGTTTATCTCTAAAGAGTCAGTAAAGAAACACTTAAGTAAGGGAGAGGTGAGGAACGAATTGATTCGGTCCTACTTATGCTGATAAGAAGTCCTAATAGTGGTAGCGTACTTAAGTAAGGGAGATGTGAGGAATGAAGTGATCTGGTCCTACTTATGCTGATAAGAAGTCCTAATAGTGGTAGCTACTCTACCAAGCACTTAATTCAGTAAGTAGCTACTCTAGCTCTGACATTTCACAGTTTTGGAGTTTACTATTGGAGAAAATGCTAGGCTCGAGCCAAAAAGAAGGGAGACACTGACCAAACTATCTCCTCTTGCACCATTTCAGGGTCAAAATTCAACCCTTTATGTTGCTCAATAATTGATGTTGTAAGTGTCTAGTAATAACTGGATACCCAAAATAAGCAAATACAATGTTATTGAGTGCAACAAAGACAAACTAGTACTAACTCGAAAATGAATCACACAACCAACTGCAACATTGGGTGCAAAGTGATTTCTAATTTGCAAGAAACCAGAGCCTTGATTTCCAATGCAAAAGAAGCTTCTATTAACTCAATGAGAGGCACTATTATGTTGATTTGGCTATCTTTTGACATGACTTGACTTGGTTTGGACCTTTTTATGTGAGCTCCCGAAGTCATGTGTGCATCCATAGCTTAATGATGGTTTTCTTAGCACATTCACACGTTGTGTGGAGAGAGAGAACTAAAAATTTGGACCAGTTGATGATGTTGTAGCCTTCAAAGGGGTTACATACATAATTGAAGTTGGCTTGATCATGATCTATCAACACAATTTTAGTGATTCATTTACCACATCTAAAGGTCATTGTTGAGCATTTAAAATATATCCATTGCTCAAGCATTTTACCTTGTACCATTTTGGGTTCTTGAGTTTTCCAAGTCTCTTTAATGTTTTATTGCTAATAGAAATCGTAATGGAGACCCACACATGAAGGTAAACTTTGTGTGAGACAATAATTGTATTTTTGGCAGTGTTTCAGATATTACAGAGAATTACATGTGTGTTAGATTTGAAAGATCATTCCTTCATTCGATGCTTTGTTAACTCGTTGACATTTTACAAAGTGAAAGAAAACACATCTCATTTTCAAACACCTACACCTATATTTGAAAAATGGTTTATTCATAGGAAAATTGGACAATTCAATTTTTTTATCAAACCTGGTGCATATATTGGTGTACCATAGATCTACCAAATTTAATTTAGAATGTCATAATGTCATATTCTAAAATGTTTTTTCTGTGGAATGTCATATTATCATATTCTAAAATGTTATTTTTGTAGAATGTCATCATATCATATTCTAAAATGTTAATTCTACAGAAATAACAATAGGACAAAATTAGATGGAGGGATGGTAACGACTAGGTACAATAACTCTATTTGCTATTATACTAGTCTGATATTGAGTTGCAGGGTCAGATTTGAGGTACGTTGTAATGGCTTTAGTAAATCAGTGATGAAATGGCTGTAATGGCTTTAGTACTTGAGGCTATTTGTCTTTTCTCTTTGAAAGGATATTCTTTGTTATTATAGTAGTTTGATATTGAGTTGTTGTGGTGAAGTAAAATTATAAGTGCGGACACGAACAAATTCCTCTAGCCCGATAATGGGTCTAGCCACAACATATACATTTTATGGAAGATTTCCTTAGATTAGAATCAATCAAGAGGGCCTACCTCTTGGTCAATTATCCTACTTGATGATGTCCTTGCTTGCTTGCTCCAATAATCTCTCGCTTCCTTCTTCAAGCTCTTGAAACAAGTGAACAACAATAGCACGCAAACATAATAATAGACAAATTGCAATTCAACCTACTTAATGAGTCAAGAAGCATTAAGACATGGATATGTAATATTACAAAACATGTAGGAAATCAATCGATAGTTGCATATATTAATATCAAAGAGAGATTACAACCATTCGTGTTAATGTTGCAGGCTTCCTCTGACAAAACTAGGTTCCCACACACTTCTACTAGCATTCCACAATGGCTTCAAACAACAATAGTTTAAAGGCTCTTCCCTTTAGGCTTCACTCCAAACCAAAACACACTTCTCCCTCACACAACTAGATAGCTACAACTAATAATAGCTTGCTTGTCTACTCCAAAATAGTATCAACACTCAATAATAACTCTGCCAAAACTATCAACTATGACTACTTTGTGCTTGGGAAAAAGGGAGGTTTATATAGGAAATATGGATGGGAGATGGATCCTCTTCTCATGGGAGAAGGGATTATCCCTTGAGGTAGTTCCATCATTATAGGGGAAAGGAGCCAAAACTGTCATCCTTGACCCCATCCGTCCAAACCATTTACCAGACTTTTGTTACGGAGCTTCTAGAGCTGGAAGCTTCGGCTCTAATTTTAAAAACATTCATGACAAGCCTGGCGCGACTGGAACACATCTCAGCCACTCCGGTCGACACGAGGAGTAGTGCTAATCTCTGCACATTGGCACGGGGGAGACAAAGGTCATTAGCGTCGATCTTGTAAACTGGGAAAACAGAAGTTTTAGGGGAAATGGTGCAAAAGGGAAATGATCTGCTCATGAAGAGGGACATAATGGGAGTTTCTTCATGAAGGAAAAGCATGTGGTGTTCATTGTAGAGGTCCTCCAAGATCAAGGAACGGGGAGTACAGGGACAGTGACAAAATGTTGTGTAACAGTTGCAGGGTCAAATTTGAGGTTATAGCGGCAATGAAATTGGTTTCTAAATCAGTAAATTAGTAATGAAATTGGTTGTAATGGCTTTAATTTACCTTTGTTTCTCAATAGAAATAACATTATTCATTATTCAACAAAAATGGTAACATTATTCAACAAAAACATACATGTATGTCTCTAGAAACTGATGAATAGAATGAATGTAATTCACTGTGCACACACTTAGTTTGTATGTTTCCAACAACTTCTGAAACTTCTGAATAGAATGAATGTAACAATGTCTAAACACTTTGATTTCATATCTCCAATAGCTGATGAGTAGAATGAATGTCTGAAATTAAAATGAGTAAGAGTTGATGTTTTATAGTTTTTTTCATATATAATTTAATTGGTAGGGAAGTTTGGCATATATTGCCATCTCCCAAATTCAAATGTGTGGCCTAGATTGATTTGTACATGATCAAATGTTTGATAATATTTGAAGGTTGATCCACGTGCTTTCCTGTTTTTAATTCTTGAATTGATAAGTCTCGTGTGTTGGTGGCATTTATTGAGAATGTTGAGAATTGAATGTTGCCATTTATTGTCTTTAATCCCGAATGAAATGTTGTCATTTATTGTCTTTAATAGGTTGAATGGTTAAATACACATGTACATATGTCTGACACACATTTCACCTATTCTTGTGCAAGTATTACTGAGCAATGAGATGTGTTGCTCCACTGGAAATCTATAGGTGATTGATTAATGGGATAGGTGTACTCCTGAATAGAATTCAATGGAATGTTTTGTAGTGCATTTTACCTTATTTGGTAATTCAAAGCTGGAGATATTTGGGACATTATGTCTTGTCAATATGTGATGTTAAGGTTTGGTATTTTACACTTCTTGGCCTAATCGATTTATGGGCCCATTTTGGACTAAATTATATAACTTAATATAAAGTATTTATGTACAAATTTTTGATGATTTATGAATATCTTTTTATGGATGTGTGGGACCAGTACTATAACTAGTATTGATCCCTGCACAACAATAGAAGGCTCTCCCTATATCCTCACGTGGATTTTTAAAAGGATAGGTATAAAAGCATATTTTGAAAAGGAGATAAGTATTATCATAAGTTTTTTCGAGTGATTATAAAGAGTGTTTTTTTTATATAAATATTTTTAATTAAATATTTTTATATAAAATAATTAAGAGTTAATTTATAAGGATTTTTTTTAAAAAGAGCTTTGTAATTTTATAAATGAGAAATTTAAGGTTTCTCTAAAAAGAGAATTTTTGAAGAAAGATGGCTTTCTCAAATTTCCAGCTCCAGTTCTCATCGTTCAAAGGGAAGGATTATGATGTGTGGGTCATCTAGATGGCGACCACGTTGAAGGCTCATGATGTTTGGGATTATGTCCAGTTTGGGTTTTCAGAACCTAAGGATGAAGTAGAAGAACAAGCTCTCACTAATGCAGAGAGGGAACAATGGAAGAAAGAAAAGAAGAAGAATGCACAAGCATTGCAGTGTATCCAACAAGGAGTGGACCGAGAATTTTTCCAAAAGATTATGATCACGTCTTCAGCAAAGGAAGCATGGGATACTTTGGCGAAAATCTATAAAGGTATGGCCAAAGTCAATATTGTTAAGTTGCAAAATACTATGAGAGATTTTGAAAGTCTGTAGATGAAGGAAACAGAGGACATCGATTCTTTCATGAATCGGGTCATGGATTTCGTAAATCAATTAAAAATTTATGGTGAGCAAATTAAAGGTCAAACAATTGTTGAGAAGGTCATCAGATCTTTGTTTACCAAATTTGATATTGTGGTAGCAGCCATAGAAGAAGCCAAGGATTTGGCATCATTAACAGTTGATGAGTTGATGGGATCACTTCTATCACATGAGACAAGGATAGACAGAAATAAGGATTCCACTTTAGAAACCACTTTAAAAAGTCAGGTTTCTATTTCAATAAATAGAGGTCGAGGCAAAAGTAGATCGAGAGGCAGAGGACGAGGCAAAAGACATGATGGTCAGAGAGATGGTCGGGAAGAGCATGAACATGAATTGGAAGCACCAGAAAAAGCTTCAACAATAATCAAAGAGTTGAGAAATCAAAGGTGAGATGTCATTATTGCAATAAATTTAGTCACTATGCCGGTGATTGCAGGAAGAGGATAGTTGATCAAGGGATCCAGAGAGCTAATGTCATTACAGAGAGTAATAACTCCATTTCCTATCTTTCCATACCATGTATGAACCTTCTGATAATGTGTGGCTATTAGACAATGGTTGCAGTAACCACATGACAGGCAATAAGAATTTGGTTGCAAATTTGGATCAATCTGTGAAGACAGAGATAAATTTGGGGACTGTCAAGACTATGGATGTAGAAGGCAAAGGTGTGATTTTGATTTCTAGATTTATGGAGACTCCAAAAGACACACATTGGAGTGCAGGAAAAATAATTCTGAGATACATAGCAAGAACTAGTGATTGTAGCATAATGTATACAGGCATAAAGAATAAGGATTTGATTGGATATACAAATAGTGATTTTGCAGGTAGTTTGGATGGTAGGAAGATCACTTCTGGTTATGTGTTCCATCTTGGTTCAGGTGTGATAGCATGGGCATCTAAGAAGCAGTGCATTGTGACACTTTTGTCAACATAAGCAGAATATGTAGTAGCAACATCAGCAGCATGTCAAGCAATATGGTTAAGAAGAGTATTTGATGGACTCAAGCAAAGACAACAAAGAACAACATCAATATACTGTGACAACACCTCAGCAATTGCACTCTCCAAGAATAGTGTGTTTCATCAAAAGAGAAAACATATTGATACTATATATCACTTTATTATAGAACTTGTGAACAATGGAGAAGTTCACTTGAAGCCTTGTAAATCTGGTGATCAATTGGTTGATATATTTACTAAGTCATTAGCAAAAGATGTGTTTGAGTTTCATAGAAGAAACGTGGGTATTGTAAACCTAGCTGAGACATAGACCAGCAGGCATGTTTGAGTTGTCATGAGTCATGTCCTATTTTAGAGGTCGTAATTAAGGGGAGTGTTAAAATAAGTTAATTACTCCCGCATAAGGAGTTGGCTAAAATTAGAGAGTTAGTTAACTAAGCATTGAGTCAAGTCAAGTTAATTCATAGTTAGTTGTAATCAAGACACTCCTTAGTTAGGAATAGCACTCAAGAATAATATGTTTTCCTACAAAGTCAAGTTGTTGGGTGTCAGGAAGAGGAAAAGAGAAATCCAAATAAATATATATAAATACATTAGTATGAGAGACGGGAAAAAAAACCAACTAAATGGGTATAAATATATCAGAACGAGAGATGGGCTTAGAGTTCTGACAATAGCAAAATGGAAAGTGGGTGCCTCGCTGATTTTATGTGTAGGTATTAATTTTTGAAATTTTGAGATATGTGTTCCTTCTTATTTCCCAATGGTAACGTTTAAAAAAAAGGTCTTGGTTTTGCTGCTTCACTATCTATTTCTCATATATCAAACAAGATATTCCTCTACTTGAACAATGTGTCCCTGGAATATTTTCTAAAAGCCATGTAATTTTAAAAGGAAAAAATTTGTCTTGGTTTAGTGATTGATTTTGCATCAGTCTCTAATTTGCTTGTTATTTCAATGTATTTATTCTGTGTGTGTTTCTGTATTTTTGGGTGTGTTTTGATGTGGGTATGTCTCTAACAACTCCTTTTTTGCACAATTTTATGCTCTAGCTTGTCTAGTATTTTCTTTTCTGCATTTTGGTTGTTTTATGCCATTGACTTCTGTTGTGGGCCAAAGGGGATTTCTCGGCTTTGGGGTTCTGGTTACTGGAACAAGGTTTTTGTCAATGTTTTATTCTTAAAGGGGTTTTTGCATTCCTCATGTACTGTCAGTTAGGTGTTTCGGCCACTACTATTGTATAAACTGAATGTTATTTGAGACTTTCAACATTATCTATGCTTATGCTTTCGACATTATGATTTATATAATGAACATAAATCTTTTTAATTGTTTTTTTCAGTGTGGTTCACGGACACTCGTATTCACTAGGTGGCCATTACATCCACGGAAATATATAGGCTGATCAACCCTGAAGGGAATCAAGCCCCGCGGCTAATAGCTAGGCCTAACCCCAAGGGCTTTGAGGAGAATTGACCCTGTGACCTCCCGATCGGCGAGGCACTGATTTGATCAGTTGAGCTAACACTTGGGGCTTATAATGAACATAATATCATCACCCTAAACGGATTCCAGGGAACGCAAAATGGTGAGGAAAATATAATTGTGACATCTATATTTAAATATAAAAGATAACTCATTTATTTTTGCTTTTACAGAGCATCCTAATAGTATATTATCTAATAATAATAAAAAAACACAATGCATATTAGGATAGTTGCTTGCTATAGGTGCTCATGTGTGCTCATATGATTGTAATTTAACGACTATTATAATAATGGATCTATTTTCATGAGAATGGTTGAACTAGTGGATGTTTAAATTGAATAAGCATTTCTAATATTTGTATACAGTGAACACTTTTATTTTATGTGGACCAAAGAACAATGAACTTTGAGGTCATATTAAAAGGATTTCTAGTATTTGAATATATTTTCTTGAAACTATCTGACCAATAAATAGAATCCTTCCCGGTAGATATAAATTTATTTGATTCAATATTGCCAATTTTATCTGATGGAAATGTTTTTCTTTTTGGGTTTGAAATGAGTCAATAAAAATTTCTGAAAGATTGTGTGTTTAAATTAATATATCTTCTTAAAAAAATGAAAAAATTATAAAACTCTAAGTTTACCATTTCAAAAAAAAAAAATCACCAAATTTGGAACAAATTTAATATAAAAATATACTCAAAAAATAAAAAAACTTATAATAATAATAATAATAATTAAACCAACACGATCTAAAATTGTATACATTCTAGAATGTATAGCAATCAATGACCTAATGTGTTGTTCTCATTGATTGTTCCAAGCATTATACAAATGATATTGATCAAAGCAAACACAGGGACTACAATGCCCTGCGACACCTATTAATTCTATAGGTGTAAAACACGCTAGTAAATAAAGGTACGCTGATATGTTAATAAAATTGTTTTGTAAAATCATAATGTGAAATGTACATTTTGTAGTTTTATATTTGTGTAAACTTAAAAAAATTAAAATGTTTGGTTAAGATTTTTCTGATTGAAACATGAAATGACTAGACTAATTAAAAATTATCTTAAAAATGTTTGAAATTTTTTTTTAATACTCACCACTAAATATCTAGCAAAAATAAACACCAAACAAGTTCACAAGTGTTTTAAGTATTATAACAATTTATTTGCATGGTGGAACTTTTATCTATAACTTTACTACCTTTCACAATAATGAGATAATTGCAAAGCTATATGTGATGATGAGGGGAACTATTAAATGTTCATGCCACTTCCATATACATCAAGTCACCTACCTTCACTTAATGCAGCTTCTACATATAAGCCCTTAAACTCAATGCCTTCAAATTTAACATCTCATTTGATTCATCCCTAGTACCTTGTTGTTATTGTTTAGGAAACAAAGGAGATCAATTTTAATACAAAAAGTTATTTTTTCTTTGATTAGTGCATTGATTATGTGTTTGTTATAGTGTAGTTTCCAAGTCCATGAAATTAATTTATGCATAGCATAAAGGAAATTTTCCAATACCCAACATATGCATTGAGAAATTTGGAGAGATTTGTTTCTCTGCCATGCCAATGGAATGAAATTCTTGCAACACTATTGGTTCAATAACATAATCAATCTTGAATTTAGCCCCTAGGGGTAGCTTAACTGGAAATGGCCATGAAAATAAAGTGTTATGTGTAAGGAGGTTGAAGGTTAAAATCCCTCAATTTACTTGTGCATGTGGAACGAGCATACATAGACACCTAGAGGTTATACTGGTAGTGGTTGGAATCAACCTTGTGTCAAAGTGTAGACTTGTTGAAGAATACATTTTTTGGTAAGTTCCTTGTTTCTATCACAAATCTAACTCAATTGTATGCCTTGAACTTAAAAAATAATCTTATAGATCAAAACTAAATACCCATAGAATATTTCATCTAAATCACCTTAATCAATTGCAATTGTCATACTATAGACTAACTTGACTCATTTTTCGTTACAATGTCAATCTAATAAAGCTTAGAAAACCTAGAGATCTCTTATGGTTATTTAATAGGAACTATACCAAAGGAAACTATAAGGCTTATGAAGTGGTATTATTTGAAACTCTATGATATGTATCTTTTAAAAGAGATCCATTTAGGGTTACAAAACCTCATGTTCTTGATATAGTTTGATAAGAACTAATTAATATGTAACACTTAATCATGCAAGCTTAAACTATTGAGTATTTCTTCACCTCTATGAAAACAACATTTAATTGTGTCCTAACAAAGTTCATTATAACATAATTCTATAAAAATAGTATATTATAATATACTGTAATAATATGTTAAAAATGTTATAATGTTATACATTTTTTAAAATGGTATGGTTCTCTCTTTTTTCTTGTTTATTTTATCTTGACATATATCATGATCTTAAAATACATAATTCATTTATTTGTGTTATTTGTGTTATTTTTATCGTCTTACTCAATGCTTTTAAAAATTATATGCTGTATTGTTCACGAGGTCTTGGATAGATAGTGATTGGGTGCTATGTTAAGGCACTCCTTGATGTGAAGTCACTGGTTCAATTCCCTACCCAGATCGGGGTGATATATTAGACATGATGAAGATGTAGTTCTGCCAAGCTTACAACAACAAAAAATTATATGTTGTACTACTATAGACCTAGAACTACAACATAAAATAAATAAACAATAAAAACAAAAGTTTGATTATGTTAAATCCCTCAAACCGGCACTATAGCTTAACCTCATAACTTCAGCTTAACCTCATAACTTCAAGGCTCTGTTGATTTTCTTAATTTAAAAATATATGAAATTAACATTAAAAAACCAAAAACACTAGCTTAAAATTATAAATAATTTTATATAATAATAAGTAAAAATATATAAAATTAGTATTAAAGATAAATTTAATTATGTTAAGGTCCACAAACCCAAATTGATATTTAAATTCATTATTTTTTTTTATTATGTTAACGTTTTTTTTTTTTTTTTTCTCCCTCTTTCTCACTCTATATAATCTAGATTATTAAATGTAACATTAATATGAAGATATGCATTAATTTATGTACAAAAATAAAATTAGTATTAGAAAGTTTAAATTTACACACACACATAGATATATTTAAAGTTAGGTATTGTTCATTACATCAAATGAAGATTACATAGTCCATTTTTTTTTGCTACTAGTTTTCCCAAAGGGAAACTAAACCTTTAGCATAAGTACAAAGTTTTGAGGCTGCTAAGAACTTGTCTAACTAGAGAATCTTGTAAATAAAAACTTATGAAAACATGTTGGTTATTCTAGACCTTGATACACATTGACATGAGAAGACACAAAAAGTAAAAAGCCAGTGAGCCATAACAACTATTGAGTAAAATCTCTCCAGGAATCCAAGTTGACTTGTTACTGCCCTCATTAGAAGAAAAGGAGATGTTGGCTATTCTCTTGGTTAGAATGGCTAGTTTGCGGTCTATAATGTCAATTTTTTCCTCCAACTCTTCTAATTTATAGAATTCTCCTATTAAATCCTATTGTACTTCCCTATGCCACTTGCAATATTCACATTACATTCAACCTTGTTCCATATTCATGCCATGATTGATGTAGTGACAAGAGCACATGCAATGCACTGAGTATAGTGGGAGTTGCGACCCCCTTGTTTATGAGATGGCCTCATATCAAGTGGGGGGGGAGGAGCTTACTCATGGGCACCCTCCTTGGGGGATAAGGTCCTCATAGCAAGATGTTGATAGTGAGTTCTAGAATGTCCTCACTCATCCAAGTCAAGGGGATCAGCTATGTGCTAAGACCAAAATTAGCTAGTTTGTCAGTTAGTTTTTTGCCTTCTCTACAGACATGAGAGAGGAGGGGAGTTGTGATATTTTACAGGAGGAGATATTACTTATTTGAGCTTACAACCTCCAACTCTTAGATACTTTGGAAGGATTTGGTCCACATTGGGTTTAAAGGAATATATTGATAATGAGTCTTGGAATCTCCTTTAATAGTGAGCTTATGAAATTATTTGCAGATAAAAATTGAGAGACCCTTCTCTATGCCCATATTTCATCAATAATAACAGTGTTGAGGCCTATGGAATCTGCATAAACATGTAGAATCTACCCATCAACATTATCAAAGACTCCGCCATAATTGGCTTAGCCTGGATTTCCTTTCGAGGGCCCGTCGAAGTTATGTTTAATGAAGTCCTCCCGAGTGGGGACCAGAAGGAAGGGATAGAAGGGAATAATTAAATTGGGGACAAAGGGAGTCTAACATAAGGAGTAGGGGGAGAGACCTATTTTGGGTAGAATTAATTTTTTAAGGTTAATTGCATTCCAAATCTTTGGACGACCAAGGAAGAGATGAAATTGTTTCCCTTATTTTATTTTGGACCGTTTTCCAAATAAATTCTATGGATGCCCTAATATTCTTAATTGATCATCTATTACACTCCTTCAAAATATCCCATAGGATGAATCCTGGGATGAGTTTTCATGCTTTGTTGACAATGGGATTAAGGGGATTCACACCAAAATTGTATAATGGAAAGGACATTCTTTTGTGTTGTCAGTGTGTTAAAATAGCATAGCAAGCAAGGTGATCCCATATAGAAGCAGAGAAGATATATGTATTGAGAAGATGATTGGAATTTTTTGAAATTGGAGAAATAAATAAGACATATTGAGGAGCCATAAAGACCATGACTTTAAATCTTGTCCCATGTAAAAGTTTTGTTCCATAATAGAAGCCACTAAAAAAGTGTGATTTTGGGCCAATGTTTGAGATTCCGTATTCTATGTCATTTTCCATCATCATCCTCATTGTTGTTTCTTATGAGAGGACATCAAGCTTCAAAGAGGTTAAAATTGCTTGAAGGATTATAACCCCAATGAAGAATATAATTTCCCTCTTGAACCTAATTCATTCCTTTTACTAATACTTTCTTGATAATTGTACTTTCATTTTGGAAGGGAGGCTCAATCCACTCCTCGCATGAATTAAAATTGTACCATTGGGTAGGGCAAGGGGATGAGTCCCAGTAATGTGCAACAAATATTTGGCCCTTGGAGATATGGGAGTCCTTGGTTGGGTGGAGTTGTTCATTTTGAGCTAACATTTTCCAGTGATCCCATGAGTATCCCAAAAATAGTGCACATTTCCCATTTTTTATTTCCCCAAAACTATGCTCCTAGATAAGTTGTGTGTTGCTTCATGCAACATTCCAAATATTAGAACTCCTAATGTTTCCTATCATTTTGATGAACTAATATTCTTGGGTATTGTGGACATACTTACATTTCCACATTTTTCTCCATAATTTTTTTTACTTTTTTATCCATCTCCACTTGGTTTTAACACCAAAGGATCTATTGAATATATTTAGATTGCAGATACCAAGGCCTCCTTTTTTTGTATGATAGATTGTGTCCCATGCAACCAGATCCCATTTTCAATCTCTTTCGGCGCCCCCCTAGAGAAATATGCAATGAATATTTCTAATCTTGTTTAGGATGGATTTCGGAGTTTCCATTATTGAGAGAAGATAGGTGGTGAGGGATTGAAGGACAGATCTGAGAAAGATCAAACATCTAGCTAGATTAAGTGATATGAAGTTCTAACAAGATATTTTAGCTTCAAATTTAAGAAGAAGATTTTCCCATACCTTTTTTCTTAGAGGATTTCTAGTTAAATGGACTCCTAGGTATTTGGACGGAAGAGAGCTCCTTTGAAAACCAAGAAAACAAGATATGTGAATTTGGACAACTAGCAAGGTATTAAGAAATCAAATTTGAGATATTTCCATGTTAATGGAGGTTCTTGAAGAATTAGAGAATTCTTGAAGGATGTTTTAAAGGGTTGTGGCTTATTTGAAAATGTGGATACCCAAGAGAAGAGTATATCCACAAACTTCTAGTACTAAGAAGAGAGACCATGGGAACTAAGAGGAAGACCTTTTAGTTGGCTAAGACATAGGGTTTTTTAGAAATCAAAAAGGCAAAAAAAATTCCTTTGACTTGATAATTACTTGTGATTACTTAGTGATCTTTATTAGCGTCTTATATGCCTTCTTTCATCTTCTTGTCTTCAAGCAACTATAAAAAACAAAACATGAATATCAACACAACAAAGACATGGGATGTAGGCTCTAAATAAGGGTTAAAACCCCTCTTCTAGGTGAAAACCCAAAAATTCTCTTCTCTTCCATAGAACCAAATCAAATGAGATAACCAATACCTTTGACTAGAACAAAAGACCTCCTCTAATCCACCATGTCAACCTCCCAAGATGATTATAAAAACTTCAATAGTCAACTCTAGTCAAACTGCTTCAACCCTGTAACAACTCAGATTTTCGTCCTTCCAACTTCAAAAATTTGGCACTACTACAGACTTGCAATTTCGGCCCTCCTGCAACAACCCAGAAACTTACACATGTGGTAGAAAAGAGAGAATGTTAGCTTCCCTTTGCTTGAAAAATGTCTCCTTCTTTGCTAGGGTTTTCTCCTTATTTTATAGGTATTTCACTCTTCTTTCTCCCTCCTTTAAATGCATATTGAACTTGCTTGAATGGATGATCAAATGAGGTCAAGTAGTGGCTTATTTACAGTGATTCTATGAGTTTGAATTACTTCAATGTGGTCAACTTGACTGAATGGTAGGCTGACTTGGTGGAGGAGGGTTATATGACCAAATTGCATTAAAATATTTTTTCTTTCTTGACATACAAAGCCCAAGAAGGGTTTATTACATAATGACAAGGACAATGATACATGAAACAAACCCTAGAATCACTCAATGGGTGGTTTGACCTAGAAACAAAATAAATGAAGCTTGAAACCCATGCTTATAAATAATTTTCTTTTATAATATTTTTTCTTTTCTTTTTCTTTTGACAAATATATTACATCATGACTCAAATACAATTATGAATACCGAGACTAGTTACATTTCTCTATACTCGCTCTTAACTAGGGAGGTATTCATAATTGTTTAATTGGTAGAAGATTGACCTCAATTTGAAATGTTCTTAAGAAGAGAACAATACCATACGTAACGCTTGGGATAGCCTGGCTTCCAAGGTATCCAACACATCAAAGATCCAAGTGTCATGACTCTATTGTCATACACTCATGCAAGGATCTAAGATACTAATACAGACTAAGGTGCTATCTAGGAATCTTCCACTATACGTACTATCAGGAAATATCCTTAAAACCAACCCTCAAGGATCTAGGTATTGTAACCACCCCATCCCACATTTACCCACTTTTACAATCTCTTCCAGGTAAACATGAGTTGAGTGTTACTATGACATGATTGAACCACGAAGTTCCAGTTATGGAAGTGGGGTCTACTAACGAAAAATGTATTTCAACCTCTTAGGGACACCATATCACCTAGGTGTTAGAAAAAACCCACCAACGATCAATCCCTGAGTTGGAACTTCTTTTTCTCAAGCTTTACATCACAACCGCACATGACACATTGTGTGTGTAGTTGAAAAGCTCCAACCACATGCACAACATGGCATGCATGTAGTTGGGATGTATAGCTTGGGAAAAAGAAGTTTCATCTTAGGGATTGATCCCTAGTGGGTTTTTTCTTATAACTGGATGATCTGGTGTCCCTGAGACGTTTCAGTATGTTTTCGATTAGTAGACTCCACTTCCATAACTGAAACTTGGAGGTCGGATCATGTTATAGTAACACTCAACTCATGTTTAATCTGGAGAGCTTATCAAAGCAGGTAAATGTGGGATGGGGTGGTTATAAGGTGGTGTTAGATCATTTCCATTCCATGTAAATATTTCTCTGGTACTGACATTACAAAGTGGTATCAAAGCAAGGTTTATAGTATTGGACCTCGGGTACATGTAGATGGTTGTGATCATCATGCATGTAGTTATTGTTACAGTTTTGTATTATTATCATGCATGCTTCATAATGTTGATATGTTGATTCTATTATTATATATATCGTGCTAATCTGGATTAATTTGTGCAGATGTGATAGTCTCCCCTCAAATACATCGAGGTATGATTTTGATTGTGCCTTCTATTTGGTTTATCTAGCATGGTATATTTTCAGGAAGTAGAAGGCCAAAGATAAAGAGAAAAGTGGTGCATTATAGTGCACATGAATCTCAGTAGAGGCTTGATGTAAACTCAATGGAACGAGAAAAGTCAGTTGAGCAGCAAGGGGAAGAGCATTCTCTTGATCTAGCAAATACACTCAGGAGTTTGAGGGTAAAGATTAGAATTTGCAAGGAAGATGATAACATATTGATTGATGCACATGAAAGACTTGAAAGGGCTTAAGAGAATCAAGTAGAAGTCAATGTAGTGATTCTTCAAAGCCTTTCATATTTATAGAAGTGGGGACATCTAGGGACCAGTTATGGAGATAGGCAAGAGGAGAAGACTAATGGGGCATATGGTAGCAGGTCTTAGAGAAGACACATGATGAAAAAAGATGATACAATCAGAGGTGGTAGATTCTTGGATACACCTAAGAGGAGGGGTAGCAATCATGGATTTTATTCTAGCTTTGATTCTAAGAGATATCGTCACCATCACCACCATCATCCTTATAGGAGGAGTGAGAAGTAGTATTTTCCTGAAGAGTTCAAGCAAGCCAATCCTCCTACTTTCGATGGGGAAATGAAGAAATAAAAATATGTAGAAGCATTTCTTCTTCAGATAAATAAGTTCTTCAGATTTCATGATTATTCATAGAATATGAAAGATAAGATAGCTACCTTCAGTCTAAAGGGAAAGGAAAATATCTTGTGGGAATATGTAAAGCATGTTAGAGGCATTAGAGAAGAGGAGCTGATTTGGAGCAAGTTTGGAAGACTCTTCAAAAGAAAGTACTTGTCTGAAAGATACTATGATAAAGGGCCAAGGACTTCTATGAGCTGAGGATGGTTTCCATGACAGATGATGATTACACGAGAATATTCCTAGAGTTGTTGAGGTATGTACCTTACCTCAAGGATGACAAAGCGAATATTCAAAGGTTCATCAATGGATTGCTAGTATCGTTCAAAGACCATATTGAGTTTGATGACCCTCGGTCATTGGAGGAAGCCATCAGAAAGTTAAAGAATTGTTATGAGCAGTCAAAGTGCAAGCTAAAGTTCAAGTGTGACTAGAAAGGTAATGAGAAGTATAAAGGAAAATGGCCTAAGAAGAGAAGAAGACCTCGGGATGCAAGTGACAAGGAGAATGTGGCATCTTAGAAGAAGCTCAATGCAGTTGAGAGAGGACATGGGTCTCAACCTGAGGTGCAAAATAAGGGCGATGGAAAAAATCCTTTGAGGTGTTGAACTTGTGGTGGAGAACATCGCGAGAGGGATTGTCCATCACACCAGGGTGGCAAGAATCAAATTTGTAGTGCTCAGGAGGCACAAACAATTGAGGATGTTGGTCAGAGTATTCCTTAGATTTATATCGCAGTCGATAATAGGTAGGCAAATCATCAGGCATCCATTATCGAGATGGAAGGTAAGCTTTGTGATCAAGTTGTTTATATTTTCATTGATCATGGATCAGATTATAGCTATATCAGTCCTGAATTGCTGAACTAATGTCGGTTGAATAAGGAAGTGCATGCAAAAAATTGGTCGGTGGAGTTGGCTATAGGAACCAAGAGAAGAGTTCATCATTGGGTGAGATCTTGTTCATTTGAGGTTAATGGTATGCCTACATCAACACATATAAATGTGCTTCCTTTGGGATCATATAACATGCTTTTGGGAATGGATTGACTATTCATTCACAAGACCAAAGTGGATTGCTATGACAAGGTTGTTGAGTACCTAGATGATGATGGATAAAAGAGAATCTTGCAGGGAAAGAAGAATCCTACATTAGTGACAATGGTCACAACTATGCAAGAAAAGCACAACCGCAGGAAAGGATGTTTTTTTTTGCATTTCATGTCTCCAGTGATAAAGGGAAAATGATGTTGAGGATGAGGAAGTCCTCAAGAAGTATCTCATCTTACAACAGTTTCAGGATGTGTTTCCTGCAAATATTCCAAAGCTACTGTCTCATAGGGAAGTGGACTTATCTATTGAGTTGATGCCAAGAGCAACACAAACATCTAAGGCACCTTACAAGATGAGCACTCTGGAACTAGTGGAATTGAAGTTGCAGCTTAAATAAATTCTTGATAAGGGATACATAAGGACAAGTGTATCTCCTTGGGGTGCACTAGTGTTGTTTGTAAGGAAGAAGGATGGTACTCTCAGGTTGTGCATTGATTACAGGTACTTGAACAAGGTGACTATCAGGAACATGTATCCATTTCTACAGATTGATGACTTGTTTGATCACTTGAAGGGAGCAACAATATTCTCAAAGATTGATCTAAGATCAGGATATCATTAGGTTCACATCAAAGAAGAAGACATCTACAATACTTCATTTTGTACAAGGTATAGGCACTATGATTTTGTGGTGGTTCATTTTGGTCTTACCAATGTTGCATCCACTTTCATGTGTTTGATGAACAATGTGTTGTGTCTTTACCTAGACAAGTTTTTGATAATCTTTGTTGATGATATATTGGTTTATTCAAAGAATGAGGAGGAGCATGCAAAGCACCTAGCAGTAGTGTTGAGATTGTTGAGAGAGCATCAATAGTGTGCCAAGATCAACAAGTGTGATTTATTTTAGTCTTAGATTCATTACTTGGGACATGTTGTTTCCCAGGATGGAATAACATTGGATCTGGAAAAGGTTAAAGCTATCATGGAGTGGCCAACTCCTAGGAATGTGGATGAGGTTAGATCAATCATTGGACTAGTAGGTTATTACAGGTGGTTCATTAGGAAATTATCTAAGATTAGCTATCCTATTACATCTTTGTAGAGAAAAGGAAATAATTTTCAATGCATTGAGGAGTGTGCAACCAGTTTTGATCAGTTGAAGCATTTTCTTATTAATGCTCCATTTTTGAAGATTGCAGATCCTAATAAGGAGTTTGTGGTTTGTACAGACACATGTATGGAAGGACTTGGTGGAGTCCTGATGTAGGAAGGACAGGTGGTTTTCTAAGATCAAGGAAGATGAATGACCATAAGCAGAAATATGTGACTCGCGATCTTGAGTTGGAAGTTATCATTCATGCATTGAATATGTGGAGATAGTATCTCCTTAGCAAGAGGTTTGTTCTGATGAGTGATCATAGTGAGTTGAAGTACTTGTTTGGCCAACCTAATTTGAATGTAATCCAAGCTAGATGGTTGGATACTCTCAGTGAATTTGATTTTGAGATCAAATACATTAAGCCAAGGAGAACAAAGTTGTGGATGCTCTTAGTAGGAGACTACATGTGAATCATATTTCTGTTGTGAGCTCTTATGGGACAAATTTACAAGAGAATATATTGCAAGTAGGGCAACATGATGAGAGGTATCAATAGTTGAAGAAAATATTACAGCAACAGGGTGAAGGTGATAAAGATGAGGAGTATCACCTCACGACAAATGGCTTGGTGATATTTAGGAATATGATTTATGTGCTAGATAGAAGTGATTTGAAGAATCTTGTCTTAAGGGAGTTTCATGCCAAGCCATATTCAGGCCACCTAGAATATCATAAGACCTTGAAAACTATTAAGAAGTTCTATTATTGGCGAACTTGAAGAAAGAGGTGGTTGAGTTTGTTGCAATGTGTTTGGACTATCAATAGGTGTAATATGAATGAGAGCATCTAGTTAGTTTTTTGCAGCCTATTCTGATTCCAAAATGCAAATGGGTGGTCATTTCCATGGACTTTATTACAGAATTACTAAGGACATCGAGGAAACATGATTCCATCATGGTTGTGGTTGAAAGGTTGAGCAAGGTAGCTAACCTCATTGCAATGAAGTCTACTAATTCATCTAGTGAGGTAGCTAAGATCTTCATAAGGGAGATAGTGAGGTTGCATGGAATTCACAATAAGATAATATCAGATAGAGATCTCAAATTCACTTCCAAGTTTTGAAAGGAGACATTTGCAGGCTTGGAGACAAAGTTAGCTTTCAATAAAACTTACCATCCATAGACAAGTGGACAGACAGAGATAGTTAATAGGATTCTTGAGGATATGTTGAGGATGTATGTCATGCATCAGCAAAGGAAGTGGGAGGATTATCTTCGACTGGTAGAGTTTGCTTATAATAATGGGTACCAAGAATCCTTGAAGATGAGTCTATTCTAGGCTCTCTATGGGTGGAGTTGTGATACTCCTATAAGCTAGAGTGACCCAGTGAATATGGTGTTGATTGGACCTAATATGTTGGTTGAGATGGAGCGGGAGATGTAGGTCATTAAAAGAAATTTAAAGGCAACACAAGATAGGAAGAAGAGTTATGAAAATCAACATAGAACATTCAAGGAGTTTCAGGATGTGGAGCATGTGTACTTGTGCATCAAGACCAAGAGGAGATCCTTGAGGATTGGGTCATCTGCCAAGTTGGCTCCTCGGTATTATGGGCCTTTTGAGATCCTTGAGAGGATTGGACCGGTGGCCTATAGACTTGCACTTCCGCCAACAGTGAAAGTCCATGATGTTTTCCATTTTTCATTTCTTAAGAGATATCTCTAAGATGTTGATCATGTTATTGATTGGTTTGTATTACAGGTGGAACCAAAGGGAGAGTTCTAGCCAAAGCCACAATGCATTTTGTAGCAGAAATAACTCAGGGCCTGATGAAGCTACATGGAAGATGGTTGGTCATTGTAAACATTGCAAGATGGTTGGAAGATGTAGGAATTGTATCCTTCCTTATTCGTTGGTTGAGAAAATGTGTTTGGTATATGTGTTTTGGTTATATATATGCATATGTGTATTGTAAATATCATAATGAGTTGTTTCATAAATCTCTAATAATCAATATGGCAGTCATGTTTTTAGCAGTTGGTCATTGTAAACATTGCAACAAGTTGTGTTATACCATTCCATAAGTAGTATGCTTTGACATTTCTATCGTAATTGATCTGAAATGGTCATAAGTTAAAACTGATGTAGAATTGATTAGCCATTATTGAATTGATTGTTAATTATAAGTGCAGAAATCGAGGAAAACTACTTGAGAAGAAGACTTTACGACAACTGATTAAACATAAGAAAGATGCATAACAAAAGTGAAAATAGTAAAAACAGAGCGATACCAGATACCAAACTTGATTACGGAGTTCGTCCCTGATGGACTACATCTCTGGTTCTGCTTTCAAGATGGGAAACCGCTTTATTAGGATTGAAACCAAGGAGTTCGATTACACAGAGAATAGACCAGACTGAAAATGCACACAAGCACTTCTGATCATTATCAAAAGGAATCTCTCTGAACCAGCTTTCCAACACCTGTCACGGTTCCCAATTCTGACTTTGGATGCTCCTGTTACACTGAAAACAAAAATTGCCTATGACCTCCAGAATCTGCATACAAAAACCAAAACCACTAATCTCCCCCACTAATATTTACTTCAATGAAAAGAAATTGCCTCTTATAGGCATGTAGGTACATGTTAACTCCTTTGGCTAATCATGGCATGAATTTGCTAAATTTGATGGTTTTAGGTTTCGGTGTAACCATGAAATGACAATTACATTCATTAGGCATGGTCCTCGAATTAATTGTTTAACAAAATTCTAACAAAAACCCAAAAACACATTATATTAACCACATAACGTTGGTGGTTAGTTGACTGGGCAGAGGGGCAAACTGTTTCCATGTGAACAGTTGGTTCGCTCGGCGGACGACTACCTGACTGCCACTTGCTAGCTTATCTGCCTTACAGTTACGACTACCATTACTCCGACGGTTTTACATGTGTCCGCCTCCGCCGTTGAATTTACACTAACTTCTATGGTGAACTAACTTTGCTCACATGCTCGGTTTATACCCGCACGGTCAAGCCTGATGATTACATAAACCCCGATGGTTTTCACACTTGATCACATGGCATTGCTGACTGCAGCTTCCGACGTGGTTTCATCTGACAGTAAACTCTAACCTCCGACATTTACACACATCTAGTCACATGGCTTGGTTGCGGTTAGAACCCACGCAATCAAAGGTGGCGGTTATGTGACTGATATGTTATTTGCAATGTAATAACATGGCCGAGAGAGGGCTTTTAGACTTAGGCAATATATTTTAATACATAGTGTTAGGTTTTTATGTGTGATGTTTAACACATAGAATTGCGATAGGTTTAATAGGACTTAGGTAAGTCTAGATGTTTAGGATTAGGTTTTAATGTATTTTATTACATGGTAAGGTTTAGACATTAGGTTTTGTAATGCATTTCTGAATGTAGTATTAAGTTCTAGGTTTAGGGTTTTACAACACATTTGTCACAATGTGACATAAAACCAAAAGCATATCATCGACACAAGCTACATTTGTGACGACAACCCTTTGTTGACACCCAAATCTTGTGAAGGCAGAAGACAACCACATGTCGATGACCAATCCTGGTGAAACTGCTGATGAACACAAGTCGATAGCCAAGTACAAAACCATCTCAACTAAACGCCATGAAAAACCATAAACATTACATGAACAACCTAATCGATAACCAACACTATCGAAACTAAACTGAATGTTGACGACGACATGGAACACTAACGATGAACTTGTACAACTGATCTGACGAGATCCTCCTGGTTCAGTAAGTATCATAAAACATCGAGGATGGTGTTCCCCCAAGGGGGGAGGTTGTAACAACCCTTGGTTGATTTTCCATGTAAATAAAATAAGACCAAGGTCATGGGACATGTATCCCAAGTTTAATGGTGGGAAAACATTATAATGGGCATCACTTGTGGTTTATTAATGGCTATGGAAATTGGCAATGGCATTGGCAAAGGCAAAGAGGCAATAAATAACATTTAATTAAGGAAATAAAGGAAAATTGGAGAAAAGGAAGATGAAGAGACACAAATATGCATGCAAGGGAAATTAGAGAGAAAATAAAGGAAAATGAAAGAAAAAAGGAAAAAGGAAAGGAAGAGACATGAGGCATAAATGATAAAAATGCATCAAAGAAGCAATTGATGACTTTTGATCAGTTTTAGATTTTGACAGTTTTTGGCTCAGCTCTTGATCATTCTAGCTCTTTTCTTCCACACTCTTACATAGAGCATTCTTGGAGCAGCCTAGAATTCACTTAGACTTGGAGAGAAGAAAGCAAGCAAGCAAAGGAATTGGTGGGCAATGGAAAAGAAGTTTGGATCAACATCTACAACAGTAGTGAATTGTAGGTAATAGGTTATATTTGTGATTTTGATCCTCAGATTTGAATGCATGACACATGCATGTGCTTATTTGGTTTTTTTTTTGTCATTGGTATGGGATTTTCCTGGATTGATAGTGGTTTCAACCTTTCCTTGCCATTTCCTGGATAGCCATGATGTAGTGGGTTCCTTATTTTGATTAAGATTTGGATGGCTGGTAGACTTGGATCCCGGTTGAGGTGGTCTTGGGAAAATTCCCAAGGGTCAAGGGTGGAGATGGGATATCTCTTGGAACTCTTAATGGTTGGGTGGAAACAGAAAAATTCCTCTGGATTTGGTGAAGGAAGTCGGAGGAATCTAAGCCTCTTTTGGTGATTAGTGATTTCTGGGCAGGTTAAGGTGAAATCATTGCAGTTGATGGTTGAGGTGGTTTGGCCTATAGAAGCCTTAGTTCGCTCTATTTTGTTTTAACCCATATGATCCGAAATTCATGCTTGTAATATGGCACAAGGGTGATTGGATGAAAGAGATAATTAGTTCAGCCCAATCTGTTATCTGGTGGTACGTGGCAATCCTAACTTGGTTGGATTTTTCACTTGTTAATATGAGTTATTTTCCTATTGTGATCAATGAGAACATGTTATGGTTGTTGTGTCGATTTTATGGTTGGTTTGTCATGGATTTATTATGGTTATAACATGGTCAAATAATGTGATCTTGATATGGATTTTGTTCATGATTTGATCATTTATTGAATGGTTACTTTATGCATGGGCTAACAAGTGTTGTTGCGGCTAGATTGAGAACACATTAAGCCTTCTTTATGATTCTCTAATGAATTTAAGAAGATCGTGATCAGATATGCGTTCATGACATGTAGCTACTATGTTTACCATGTGTTTGATGAAATGTTTCTCATGTGTTTGGCATGCCTTGGGCAAGATCTAGCTTTAGTGTTAATTGTATATCCTTTTTATCATCTTAGACAGAGTTCTGAAGAGTCCTGGGTTGTTCTGGGTAGTGGCCTGTAGGTTGGCCTTGAAAAAGTGGCACTGATATGGCAACCGCAGGCCCAGAACTAGAAATTTTCGGTTACATCCACATGGAGGTAGGCCCATGCATGTGGTTGGACCTTTTCAATTGCATGCACAATGTGTCATGTGTGTGGTTGGGATGTAAATCCTGATAAAAAGAAGTTCCAGCTCAGGGATTGATCCCTAGTGGGTTTTTTCTAACACCTGGGTGATTTTGTGTCCTTGAGAGGTTGAAGTATGTTTCAGATTAGTAGAACTTTCGATAAATGGAACTTTGAGGTTAGTTCATGTCATAGTAACACTCAACTCATGTTTACCCTAGAGAGCTTGTAAAGGCGGGTAAATGTTGGATGGGGTGGTTATAGGTATCATCTGCAAGGTTTGAGCTCCACAAGACCAATGATACCATCCCTCACCAGGATTTAGACATCATCAACGACCGACCAATATGTCCTCCCAAGTACCATCATATAGCCAGTTTTATGGTACTTCATCTCTCCCTCTCAATCCAAGCATGCTTGTTAAATATACAAAACTTATTAGGGAGAGATCAACTACCTATTCAACCATTGGAACATTGGAACATCTAGTAGCTCAACCAATATCGAACTTCTAATGTACAAAACTCTAGGGTCTTCAATTATTGAGATGTTTCTTAGGTTAACATAATATCCAATCACATCTTGATGGAGACTTTCTTATTCAAACTTCTTTAGCGGCACAAAACTCATCCTGAACACTTTTTAAAACATCCAATTCATGTTCACAATTTCATTAATCATGAATAACCATCTTGTAGTGCTTAGCCAAACTCAAAACTTTACTCTTTCATTAAGTTCTTTACTATAGTTGTCACAATATTCCCTCCCTCTAAAATGGGGATATATATACTTTCTTTTATCAAGCTTCTTCTCTACAAGTTCTTTCTTTCACATCATCATATCATCAGATAACTTCAACCTTCAGATCATTATTCCTTATCACTTCTCATTGCAACAAAGGCATCTACTAATTAAAAATGCTATCAAAAATTCTTGCAACTTCCTCTTTCCATCTTGCTCAACATCATCATAATTTCATCATCAAATATGAGGTAGGTAATCATATTCAACATCTTAAAGACTATGTACCTGTGAATATTCAATGAAAAGTACAACCAAACACAGATATAAAGAATGAATTCAACTTTATCAATATAAAGTTAGAATATAATCACAATGGGAGCATCTAGGGTTATCGAAACTATGAAATCATCCTTTAGATATCCAAAACTTAAACCTATTTAGGTTCACAATCAATAAAGGTTATACCTTTCATGCCCTAGATTTTCACAATCATTTCTGCTAGGTTTTTTGTTTCAAACCCTAGATTCCATCATGAAGACTAAGGTATTAGATATCAACAATTAAATCAAGTAAGGATTTCAATAATAGTGAAAGCATTATTACATCTAGGGTTTCATTATCATGCCATAGAAATTTATATCAATCACTACAAACATCAAAACTTTAATGTTAGATATACAACAACTCGATCAAGCTAGAGTCTTAATTATATGGAAACACATACACCTAGGGTTTCATTCCTAGGATCTTATATTTACTATTACAAGGATTCTGACATAAATGATAATTCACCAAACCCTACAAATCTAGGGTTTCATTATACATCCTATACATAAAAAAGCAAACCTTAAAAGGCTAAGGTTTCATAACATCAACAAACCCAAAACATCAAGAGAAGAGGATTTCATCATATGTTCTAGTCTTTATTAACAAGCCCTAAGTATACTAGGGTTTCATAGTGAACCCTAAAGGTTAGGGTTTCACCAAAGTAAAAAAAAGGTAGATAGTATGGTAAGGGTTGATTTAATATAAATATTAATCATCCTAACAAACAAAAATCTTTATGATTCAAAACCCCAAACATGGGAGAGTTAGTAGTATAAAGAAAATTTCAAAATGATTGTACTTTCTTATATGAGGAATGTCTACAACAAATCTTGTAATCGTAAACATACCTTGAGTTGCTTCTTTTTACAAACTTTGTAGGGTTTTCTATTGAAGGGCTCCATCTTCAACAAAGTTGCCTTCTTCTTATTAGAGTCTCCCTCTAAATCTAGCCATATTTCTTATTGCAAGCTCCCTCTTGACTTTAAGTATTCCTGCAAACTTTCCTTCCAAGGAAAACACAAGAGAGATTATTATAAGCACAAATGTAACTTAAACAAATAGAGGGAATCAATAATGAATAGAAGTAAGTAAAATGATACTTATTTTTTATGGAAAAGGTGGGGAAGCTCCCTCCTAGTCTTACATTAACGTAGTCTTGTGAGGGATTCTCTTACATCAAAATAACTCAAGAACAAAACATATTAAATCTATAAGCCCTGTAAAAAAAAAAAAAAAAAAAAAAAAAAAAAAAAAAAAATTGATCCTAGAGACAAATATAAAGGAAATAACTAAAAACAATAGCCTATTAAACTATAAGTGGAGGATATATAAGACTTAATAGAATAATTATTTGACTTCAAGGTCCTCACTTTTAGACTTATTTTGAGGATTTTCATCAGAATCAACATTAGCTAGGTCCATTTCTCTCTTCTTGTTCTTAGGATTATCAGGACATTGACTCTTGTTATGTCCCATCTTATGACAATGGTAACATTCTATTTTAGATAGATAAATCTTCTTCTTTGGCCCTTTAAACTTTTTAAAACCTCCTTTCTTCTTGACATGAGCAGAGTAGGAATTTGAGGCATTTTCTTCATTTACCTTCTACCAAGGAGATACGATGTTCTTCTTTTAATACAAGCAGACCACATCTCTTCAAACGATGGAGATTCCTTCCAACTACTAATTCCAGTTGCAAAGGCATTCCAAGATTTTGGTAGTTCTAGAATGACAACAATCACAAGTTACTTCTCAAATATTATTTCGTCAATAGCTTTTAGTTCACCTCTTATACCGGAAATTCTTACAAAGTAGGAAGAAATTATATCATCCTTTTTCATCTTAACTCTTCGTAGTTCATTCTTTAAAATTTCCACCTGTCCAATATTTTTTATTGTAAACAATTTTGAGAGAGCATCATACATTTTTATTGAAGAGTCTAGTGTGGATATGAAGAAAATCAAGTTGTCTTTGACTCCATCCACTATCAAGTTAATGGAAAGAATTTCAGTTTGTTTGTATTTCTCCTTTCCAACATCATCTGCAGGTTCTTTGAATTTTCCTTTAACATATTCCAATACCTTCTTTGCAAGGATAAGGTCAATCATTGTTTTCCATGCTATATAGTTAGAGGCTCCTTGAAGCATGTTCTCAGATTTCATAGATGATGCCATAGGTGTACTTACTTTGTATTCTTTAATGGACTTCTCTTCTTCTTATGATCTTCTCCTTTCTAGAGTCCTTCCATAGGTTGATGGGAACTATTGATCTTCCAACTGCCATTTTCCTCCTTTTTCACCTTAGCGCTAATACCATATTAGAAAATTAGAAAGGCAGAAAGAGTTCCTTTAACTTGATAGTTACTTGTGATTACCTAGTGATATTTATTAGCTTCTTTTATGCCTTGTTTTATCTTCTTTTATCTTTTTGTCATCAAACAACATAAAAAAAAAACATGAAGATCAACACAACAAAGACACGGGATATAGGCTCTTAGCTAGGGCTAAAACCCCTTTTCTAGGGGAAAACCCAAAAATTTTCTTCTCTTCCTTAGAACCAAATCAAATGAGATAACCAAGACCTTTGACTAGACAAAAATACCTCCTCCAATCCACCAAGTCAGCCTCCCAAGATGATTAAAAAAACTTCAATATTCAACTCTAGTCAAATTGCTTCAACCCTACAACAACTCAGATTTTTGTCCTTCCAAATTCAGAAATCCGCCCCTAATGTAGACCTGAAATTTTGACCCTCTAGAATAAACCCATAAAATTGTATGTGTGGCATAAAAGAGATAATCTAGGCTTCCCTTTGTTTGACAAATGTATACTCTTTCTTCGATAGGGTTTTCTCCTTCTTTTCTAGGTATTTCTCTCTTCTTTCTCCCACCTGCAACTACAGATCAAACTTGCTTGAATGGATGATCAAATGAGGTCGAGTAATTGCTTATTTATAGTGATTCTCTGAGGTTGAATTCCTTCAATGAGGCAGACTTGACTGGAGGGCGGGTCGACTTGATGGAGGACGGTTATATGACCAAATTGCATAAAATTATTATTTTTTTCTTGACATATAAAGTCCAAGGTTCTATTACATAATGGCAAGGACAATGATACATGATACAAACCCTAGAAGCACTCAATGGGTGCTTTGACCTAGAAACAAAATAAATGAAGCATGAAACCCATGATTATAAATAATTTTCTTTTATAATATTTTTTATTTTGACAAATATATTACATCACGACTCAAATACAATTATGAAGGCTAATACTAGTTACAATCCTCAATATTAGGGTTGAGTTGATAGATTTACCCAATCCTTTATCCATGAGGAGAAAGATGTAAGGGGAGATGATGTCTCCCTACCTAATAATCCTTGATGGGACAAAATTGGGAGAAAGAGATCCATTAACTAGGATGGGGAAGGCAATTTTGGAAATCAGGGAAAGAACCAAATGAATCCATCTTTTTGCAAACCCAAAAGTAGTGAGCACGTGAAAAATAAATTTATAGATAAATTTTTCCAATGCTTTTGACATATCAAGTTTTATGAGCATACATACAGACGTATTGGAATTGATTGAATGTGTTCATGGGATAGTATTATACTCTCCATAATTTGTTATCCTTCCAAAAAACCAATTTTCTTAGGAGAGATAAATGAGGGGAGAATGGGTTTTAGCTATTTTGTGATAACTTTGGAAATGATTTTATAGATAATATTACATAGGGAAACAGGCCTAAAATTTGAAGGAAAATTAACACAAGTTTTTTTTAGGAATAAGAGATATAAAGGTAGTATCAAGGGATGTTTAGATAGAGGAGGAGCATCAATAGGCTTCCACTATATGCTAAACATCATACTCAAGAATTTCCAGCAATTCGGGTAGAATTAAGGGGTAAAGCCATTGGGACTTAGGAACTTGCATTTAGGCATTTCCATAATAGTTTTTTCCACTTCCTTCATGGTGGATTCCTTCAAAAGGAGATCATTTTGTTCCCTTATTACAAATTTTGGGAATGTGCTATGTTAGTTTCCTGATATCAGGCCTTCTATTGAGAACAATTTTCATGAGTGTGGATTGAAAATTATTCGTGTGTTCTTGGGCTATTGCATCATGGATTTCCACTTTTTGGTGATTGGGTGTTTTTATGCTTGATATTCTATTACTTTTCTAGTGGTTGATCATGGATTTATGGAATAATCTAGTGTTTTTTTCTCCCTCTTTAGGCCACTGTACTTGGGATTTTTGTCTCTAGAGGATTTCCTTTTGCTTCAATATTTCCTCTAGCTGGAGGTAAGTAACTGCTTCTTGATGTTCCCATTCCTTAGATTTTTCATTTGATATTATTGATTGTTGGATGGTGGTCATCTCTTGTTCTAGCTTTAGGTTTTGTTTTTGGATGTTACCAAAATATTTAATATTTCAGTTCTTGATTGTCATTTTGAGATATTTTAATTGCTACTCAAAGTGATACATAAGGGTTCCATGAAAACAATCTAATTTTTTCCACCAGTTTTCCACATTAGAGAGAAAATTAGGATGCCATAACTAAAAAGCCTCGAATTGAAGGAGCATGTTCTTAGGACTACCAATCTCGTCCATAGAGAGTTGTATGGGAAAATAATTTGAACCATGGCAAGGGAGAATAAAAGCCTAAAAATTGGTTCCTATCTACTATGAGGAATCAATGAGTCTTGAATCTATTTGATATGTGCCTCCTCATTTGTTGTTCCAAGTGTATAAGCCATTGTGTGTGCTCAAACCCATAAGTTCGGAGTTATTCATAAATTACACAAAGAGGGGGATTTCTACATCGAGTCTATGAATTCCACCTTTCTTTTCATTGAGATTTTTTATCATGTCAAATTCTTTGCCTATAATCTAGAAGTTTTGTCCTACAAGATTTAAGGCTCTTTGGAGGTTTTGAAGGATAATTGATACGACCATACCTTTGGTGCCAAAAACTTTTTATTGACATAGTTGTAGAATTCAAAGCTTGATTAATCTTGTTAGTGACATCAATCTTATAGAGACCTCCAACTCTAACTCCTGAAGCAATAGGTTTGCAGTGATCCAGTAAATCCTTTACCATGCAGTGTGTTTTGAAAAATTCAACCTTCAAATTTTGGTTCGTGACATAGAGATCATATTTTTCTTGATCCTAGGCACATACATAACATTATGAATGTGCCTGACATTTCCATTTGGTAATTTTATTAGAATTCCTCCATATCCCTTGATCTGATGTGAACGATCATCTCCAAGATAAATGTTGGCACCATTGCTTGTTTCCTTGAAATTCTAATACTAGCACTTGTTGCATGTCATGTGGATTGAGGCTTCAGAATCCACAAACCATGCATTGACATCATTGGTTTTAGCAGATGATGCAGCATTAGACACAAACAACTTAAGATCCTTCGAATCAAAATTCAGGTATTCTCCTACAAAATGTCCTGAATGTCTTCTGTGTTCATGCCTCGCTTCATCATTTTTCTTCTTATAACAATCTTTGGCAAGATGCCCAATTTTACCACAATAAAAACATTTCTTTCTAGAATCATTTCTAGCAAGTGACATACCTTGATTTGGCTTTGGATATGGTCTTCTCTGAGATGAAATTCCACCTTTACTTCCTCCACCATGTTTTCCTTTGAAAAATTTCTTCTTCGCCAAAAGTGATAAGTCTGGATTCTAAGGCTTCAAATTCTTGTGTCTTGTTTCTTCTTGCATCAGTATACCTGTGAATTCATCAGAAGTGGGAGCTTTCTCCCTTGTTGCAATACTTGTAATGAACATCTGATAGTCCTTTGTCGTTCCATTTAAAGTGATTGGAACAATATCATGTCGGAATTTCTAAGTCTAACTCGTTATAAATTCTTCCTATACTATCTAGTTTATTTCTTCCTACTTGTTTAATTACTTAACAAGTTATTTACCATGTAAATACTAAAAATAAACACAAGTATAGTATCAACATCTACAGATCATCAACTGAAAGAAAAAAGCACACAAGTGACGCCGTTATTTTTGGACCAATGTCCCTGGAAAAACCAATGCAAGAAAATCGGTGCAGCTATTCAGAGAGTTTCATTATTATGCGGTTTCAGAATACAACCTAGGTACGAGAAATGGCTCACCCAACAGAGAATTACCTCGGTAGTAGTACCTCTCAGACGGAGACAGATATTCTAGCTAAATCACTGGATGAACAATCCCACAGCAACAATGCAGCTTCTGCTACTCTGTGTCATCCTATCCGGCTCTCCATCTACCAGTCTGTCCCACGAAATCCTTCGTCGCTGCCTCTAGGCCCTGCGTCAGCCTCTCTGGCCTCTGCGTTAGCTTTTGGAGCCTCTGCATCAGCCCCTAGACCATCTACGTCTCATACGCTGGCCTCTCTGGCTCTACGTAGCTCCTAGCTGCCTCTACATGGCCTCTAGCTGGCTCTGCGTCAACCTATCCTGGCTCTACGCTGATCATCCTTGTACTAACTCTACCTCTCTACTATGTATTCACTGCTCCTCAGCTACAACTCAGATCACTTAAACAATTTCCTCAGCAAACCCTGGACCAGAAAATCGAATTCTTGATCAACTTAGTGTGTTCTCCAACTAACCCTTAAGCCTCATCTTATACTTTTCTCGTTGGTCCATCAAAACAGCCGAGATCAGATTTGGCTTGATCCATGAATTTTGGACCCTTCTAACACAGTTTTATATTAATATCCTTTAATATTTTATTTTTCCTAAGTTTAAACATAGGAACTCCATTAAAAATATTAATTATTTTAATATCTCCCAAACTGGTTAGCATCTGCCCAAACCATTTCTGGGTCTTGGAGATCTCATGTGCTTTAGCCTCTCCACTAACTTTCATGGCTAGAGCACATTCGATGCTACCCCAAATCAATATTTCCTCTTAGCGAGGACTATGCTCTAGTAATACTCCTCACTGAGTATTACCCTGATCATCCAGCATCGGTCCCTGTGCTGATGCTAGG
>APFE031098905.1:120614-155877 GCA_000404065.3 Pinus taeda
AAAGATAGTTTTTGATTGGCTTGCTTGTCACTAGATATCAGTAGATACTAGGAAGGTCGATCTTGTCCGCAACCTTGACTCATTCCGCGTGACAATAGGATTGTCAACAAATGTGCCAGTTTAGATTGATGGATGGAAGGGATTGTTAGATTTTATAGTGATGTCTATGGATGATTTTGAGGTGATATTTGGATAGGATTTATTGAGAGGAAATTGAGTGGTTCTGATAATGTGGATGGATTGACTCATTATCTTGGGTGATAGAAAGGCATGGATTTTGTTCACAACCACACATAAGAAGGGAGGTGTGCAAATTGTCTTTGCACTTAACATAAATAGGACAACATGAAGGCTAGATGCTCATTTATATGTGGGAGTGATCAAGGAAGTAAGAGATGATGGGATGGGGACACTTATTCCCCCATAGCTTTCTGAGTTTCTAAGGAAATTTGCAGATAGGATACCAGATGAGTTTCTAAAAGTAATCCCACCAAGATGAGCAATTGATCATCGCATTGAGATTTATCTTGGTGCCCCACCACTAGCACAAGCTCCATATAGGTTGGCAGGTCTAGAGTTGGATGAGTTGAGGTGTCATTTGACATAGTTGATTGATGCAAGGTTTATTCGTCCTTCTCCTTCTCCTTATGGTGCTCTAGCCTCCAGTGTTCTTTGAGAAGAAGGACGATACTAATGAGTTAAAAATGGGCCTTGAATTTTTTACTTCAAACAAGGTCACTATTAGGTTTAGACAACAAAGGGTGATGAAGCAAAGATGACCAATGCTTTCGTTTGAAGAACTGAAGAGTAATGTTGGGACAATCCTCATGTTGAAACTATCATACTATGAGAGATCATTTGAGGTGCAGAAAAATGCATTTGATTTTTCCATTGGAGGAATTTTGATGCATGACAGTCACCCCATAGCTTTCGAGAGCAAGAAGTTACAAGATCGGGAGAGGAGGTATCGTGTGCATGAGAAGGAAATCATAGCAATGATGCACTACCTACAAGTGTGGATGCAATACCTATTGGGAAAGCCTTTTTTGTTAAATACTAATAACATTGTGATGAGTTACTTTGTGACACAACCAATTTTTTCACAAAAGGGGATGTGATGGCAAGACTTTTTGGTTGAGTTTGACTTGACCATTAACTATAGCCTGGGGAAACATAATGTGGTTGTATATGCCTTAAGAAAGAAGGATGAGTTGGGAGCACTTGAGGAAGAAGACTTGCCTACTCCAAGAGATAGTCAGATTCAATTTGTTGAGGAATTGCAAAGAAGAATTCATGAAGGGTTGTAGAATGACACTACAACGAAGAACATCATGAAGTAGGTGAAGGAAGGAAAAAGTAGGAATTTCTTATTGAAAAATGATCTCTTATTCTATGGATCATGCATCTATGCTCATAAAGCAGGTGGATTCAAAAGCTCTTGAAGGAGTGCCATGACTTGCCTTAGGTTGGCCACCCTAGACAACAAAAAACACTAGCATTATTGGAGAGAGAGGATACTTTTGGGGAAACATAAGTTAGGATTTAGAAGACTATGTTTAGACTTGCATTATATTCCAACAAGATATGTTTGATACCAGAGGACATGTAGGACTATTGCATCCTTTATCGATTCCAGACGGACCTTGGGTGAGTGTCTTGATGAACTTGATCTCATATTTTTCAATGGTGCAAGAGTATAATGGGTTGTTGGTTGTTGTAGAACGATTCTCCAAGTATGCCATATTCATGCCAATGAAGGTATTGTGGAATGCAAGGTTACAATAAGGAATTTCTTCTGAAATGTGGTAAAGTATTCGGGTCTTCTATTGAGTATTGTATCAGACATAGATACAAGGTTCATAAAGAAGTTTTGGACCTCGTAGTTAAAACTTGTGAGGACAAAGTTGTTGGATAGTCCCAATTTTCATCCGTAGATAAATGGACATGTGGAGCATATCAATTCCATATTGGAGGAATACCTTAGACATTATGTAAGATTCGATCAAGAGAATTGGTCGAACTTATTGAATGTAAGCTCAGTTTAGCTACAACTTGCAAAAGAGTCCTTCTATGGGATAAAATCCATTCGAGTTGGTTAATGGGAAAATTCCTATTACCACGCACATGCTCATACAAGGCTACCATTGGAGGATTCCCTCATCTCTAAAGTTCATGAATCAATGGCAGTAGATGTTAGAGATGGCCTAACTGCACTTAACAGAAGCATGAAAAAGGATGAAGAAATGGGCAGGAAAAGATAGGTGCAATACAAAGTTCAATGTGGGCGATATGGTCTTCGTCAAGATGACCAAGGAGTAGTTCCCACCTCTTACCGACATGTCTATATCACTGGTGAGAAGGTTTGAGGAACCATTCTGAGTTGTAGAGAGGATTAGTGATGTCACATATAAGTTGGAGTTTCCTTACCACCTAAGAGTTCGCCATCCAGTATTTCATATCAGTTAGTTGAAGAGTAGGGCGGATACAGATGATTTGAGCATAGTGGAGCCACCACAAGCCCCGACCTTGATTGTTGATGACCTAGAGTTAGATCTTAAGGAGATAGTGGGTTATCAGACTTCAGGTGTTGATAACAAGAGGAAGACAGGATACTTCGTTAGATGGAAGGATGCCATGGAAGAAGAAAATGGATGGGAGACACGTGAGGCACTTTGGAGATGGGAAAAGGAGTTGAGGGATTTTGAAAGGAAGCGTCAACTAACAGTCCCATGGTTTCCAAGGATGGCAATGAATCGTGGTGGGGGAGGACGTTAATCCCCAGGGCACCAAGGCAAGCCCACATCTCGTTCGCGCATGAAACACACACAACGAGCACCTTGGTAGGTGAAAAATTGAAGGCACAACACCTAGGTGAGGGCACGCTCCTGGTCAGTGGAGGTGATTGACCGAATATTGGTGTTTTCATATGACCACAAACTACATAAAGGTGCATGATCGAATGTCAACTTGGGTGACAAGGACACCACAAGGTCATGGCACAATTGAGCAACACACCTGAGCGCACAAGGAGATGATTTGGCCCAATGGAATGAGTGGACCAAAACGACATGATGGCATGTCATCCTGATGGTGACTAATAGTGCATGGTTAGAATGAGAGTGAGCTGAAATGGGAGTGGGTGAGTTGACTGCATGACAGGCAAGTTGGCCAACCAAATGAACATGATAAGTGAAGGGTCACATGGAGTAGAACCATCGCAACACACATAGAAAAATGAAACAACGACAATTGAAGTGGGAGAGAAGAGAAAGAAAGGTAAAGTTTTCATACACATAACCAAACTGAGGTGTAATGACTCATCCTAAATTACTAACAAAATATGATTATTAACATGCATACAAGGGATATGTATGATATCTACATATGCATGCATTGGACTAGTATACATACTAGTTAATTATATAGAATATTTAAGTGTAGGATAAATGGATTAATTATTAAAAGTATTAACTAATAATTAATTATCAAAGAATATAATAAATATATTAGGTTAAGATTCATTGTTAAAATTTAATTAAAATAATAAACTATTATTACAATTTGACAAGATCAAATGTCCATTAATAAATTTATGGACGAGACTAAGTGACTGAGTTGAGTACCAATTAAAATCCATTTAATATTTAATATTGAAAAGATAAGATGGGGATTGAATTGAATATTAAAATATATATTTTTTGTCAATATGCAGCGAAAGGGTTCTTCTATGGGAAGAATCCTTCGCTTTATAACAAAATATAAGTGGGTGAAAAAAGGATCAGTTTTTTTGGAAAGGGAAAATTTGAGAAATTACAGGAGAGGAGACTTTGTCACTGGGAAAAATTTGAGTGACGAGCCTTAGGGCTCAGGATTTTACTGTAGACCTTCAAGACTTGAGTGTTGTTCTTGAAGTTTTGGGCACGAGGGCTGAAAGACTTCAACCTCGAAGTCTTTTGGGTCTGGGAGCCGAAGAGGCTGATCCTAGATAGGCGGGGAGGAATTGGTCGATTTGGTAACAGAAGCACATGACTTGGATTCAACCACGGAGTGACTTCGTCAGGGATCGACCATAGTCAGGAAATTCAGGTATATGCATACATTTAAATTGGTATGTTAATTATAAATTTGATCCAAAGATTTATGATGTTAGAAATGAAATTATGATCTTAGGCATTATATGAGGAACAACGCATATTGGGACCTCAGGTGGGTTTATGGTAAGGCATACAGTCGAGATGACAACTAGTTAAGAGGAACCGAGACGAGGTTGAGGAAGACACCCGGGGTGGTGAATTCAGTTCGGTGGGACAGGTTTTGGCATTGTAAATCTATGCGAACTCTACATTTTGTAAGAAAGGAACCAAACCTTTCACTACAGTTTCATATCGTAAAGTTTTACATTGTTATAAAGGAAGAATGAAGGTTGGTGGGTCATTCCATAAACCATGTACATGTGTTAGATGGCTTGTTTATGGATGTTGAAGTAAAGCCTCTTATGCATGTTACTTGTTGAAGTTCAATAAAGTAAAGTGACAATGTGCTTACTTATTCTATATTGATGAGGTTATGATTATGTTAAGTAACTAGTATAGAATATAAAAAAGAGTAACATATTGTGGGGCATAATCTAGGTGGATTAACCGTGTGCTACACTAGGTAGTGGTGAAACATGTCAATTCTACACGATTTGTCATGGTGTGCCAACCACGCCTTCTAACTGCATGGAGCCCCTAGGGTCATGGAAATTACATATGTACTAATTGCATCTTTCTTTTTAATAAAGGAGTGGATAGCTAAATTTTTAATGTTTTGGCTATTTTAATCCATCGACAAAGATGAAATGTTATTGTTGATTTGGTATGTCTGAAAAAATGATCATTTCTATGGTATGGAAGAAAACTTTTTATAATTACTATTCAGAATAATACAAAGAAAAACTAAGGTATTGACTAATATTATTTTTTAATATAACATAATATTTTAATTATGATATATTTCATTATTTTAATTTAATAAATTGTTAATATAGTTTAGTATTTAATTTAAATATAAATTTAATTTAGTAATCATTTTTATATTGAAATAATAATTATAAAATAAATCAAATTATAATTGTAAAGTCCACGGGGTCTTGGATAGATGGTGATCGGGTGCTTTGTTAAGGCACTCCTTGATGTAAAGTCATTGGTTCAATTCCCCGCCCCAACCAGGGTGATATATTGAACATGTTGAAGATGTAGTCATGCTAAGCTTACAAAAATAAAATTATAATGATAAAATAAAATTATCACAAAAATATTTTTTAAACATGTGATAAGTAAAAGTAATAATAACCCCAAGGGCTAGCTCAATTGGTCGAGTTCCCATCGCTAAAGTATATCGCTAATGGAAGGTCATAGGGTCAATTCTCCTCGACGCCCTTCGGGTTAGGCTCTACTAACAAGTCGACGAGATGTGATCCCTTCGGGTGGATCTGGCCAGATATTTCCTCGAAGAAGGGGATACGTAAAAGTAATAATAATAAGAACTTTAACAATAACATAATAATTTCTCTATAAATTTAATGTCGTGTCTTAATTATACAACTTACTTTATTACTTAAATATATAAGTTAACATTTGTTAACAATTATATAACATGATTTAAAGGAACATTTTTATAAGGTGAAGAAGTAAAAATGCTTTTAACTTCAATGTAAATTATCACGGATATGAATTAGTAATGTTCAAATTCATTAATCTATTTGAAATTTTTGTTAAAACAACCAATTTTTTTGTTAGGGTGATCTTTAACTTTTTTATTTGCGTGTAAAGAAAAAACATTGTAAGACCACCGAAGTTATCCAAATTAAGAAAATGTCAGAAAGATAGTGAATCAATATTTATGTAAATATATATTGTTATGAGATAGATAATATTAAAGAAATAAAACAATTTTCAATCTAGAACAAGAGAAAAAGGAAAAGGTTAGATGCATAACCATGCATCATTTAAAGAAACAAGATTTTTAAATGTGGAAAAACCAATAATCATGGACATTAATAATAAATTAACCACATTTCTCTACACAATAATACATTAATAAAACATTAATATACACATAAACACATTCATCTACACATAAACATGTCACCTATCGCTGACTATGATTTGCTAAGGCTAATATGGTCAACCATAGTTAACATGGGTGCTATGGTGAACCATAGTTACCATGTGCATTAACTTTAGTATTGTGACAAACACCAAGGAACGTACTATGTGACAAAGAAAAAACCATTTCACAATGTGATGAACAACAAACAATGTCATAATGTAACATTGTTGAACTAGGTTACTAGGCTGAACTAGGTTTAAAAGGTCAACCATAGTCAACTAGGTGTGTGTGTGTGTGTGTGAGTGCATATATATATATGTGTGTGTGTGTGTGTGTGTGTGTGTGTGTGTGTGTGTGTATTATGTTTTCTTTATATATCTAATTATATGTTGTTTGCGGTTGTTATGCCCTGATATTGCTCCCCCAACCCTAACTAATTTTTTCCACAAACACTATGATGGATTTTGTTTGCTTACTTGGTGTACTACATACTCAACTATGGTGAATTAAAATGATCTCTCCATATAAAAATTTCATATGTTTTTAGTCCATATATATTATTTTAGTTTGGTGTAAATGTAGAGTTCATTTAATTCTTTTACATATTGTGACGACACTAGGTGAGGAGCCATGCCCACCTGGGATGAAAATATTATTCCATTCCCAAGTATCATGTGTCAACTTAAATTTGGTTTATATATTTGTTTTGTTATCTTTTTTGTTTAACTAATTAAAATATTATAAATGTGTATGTAAGTTGCGTCATTTTCCCATTTCCCGCACTATGTCGCCTACATATTGTTCACCACCATTTATTATTCCCCCATCAATTTTCCATTAGTATCATCTCATTGCTCCAATTTTAGGTATCCATCTTACCACTACTTGGGAACTTCCATCATTACTACAACCCATTAGTGTTGATTGTCACCCACCTCCACCACATTTATCATCCCATCCACCCATAGAGGCTACATTCATAGACCATCCAACAATGTCCATAACCACCCTCACCCTTCCACCCCCTACTAAACATTTTCACTACCAATGTTCCATCCTTGGTGGCTTCTCCAGATCGCCACCATGGTGTCCCTCGGTCATCATCCCTTTATGGTAGTTTAGTGGAAGAAATAGAAGATGCGGGTTGTGTAGCCAACTACTTCATCTACCAGTGAATCTTCATCATTGTGCAAGGCATTCAAAATGAGATCATTCGTTGATAAATTTTTTCTTTATCATCATTTGAATTGATTCTAGGCATTTTTTGTTTAAATTTCATGCTTTGACACTAGTAACTACTATAGGGTGGTATTGCAAAGAGGTTGGAGTTGTGAATTAGGGAAACACTCCTATGACTGATTATATCATATGCAGTGATTTTTATGGACTTGAATTATAAATACTTAGTTTGTGAGTGCGGCAACTTATTGTGGAAAAAATTCTTATGAGAATGGCATTTCTTTTTGCAGTCCCCGAAGAGACGAAGCATGCCCCAAAAGGAAAAGAAATTAAGCTCCCTTTTCTAGTAAGAGGAGAAAGATTGACTTCCAAGATGCAAACGATGGTTGTGAGAGTGGAAGTGGTCATTAAATAACCAATGACACCCATTTTTTATATACAGCATCATATGCCATGCTTTCATGTTTGGGCAAAATATGTCATTTATATATTAGAGCCATTTTCTTTATAGGCCGCCATAGGCCACTAGGTTGAATTTGCATGTATGTGGTAATGATGGAATATCACTTATGGTGAAGTGAACACTCAAACATGTTGCATTGTTGAAGGTTCTTGGCTTAGGATTTTTTAAAGTCATATTAGTTAGGCATATTCTTGGTGATACATGTAGTTGACGATCATGCAAAACTGGCAAGGTCACACCATGAAATTTTAAAAATATATACTAATACAAATTTCTGTTGATAAGGTAATAATATTTGTTACACTTCCCACTTTAATACTTCCCATCTTAGATCTATGCATTTGGCTCTTACCTTGACCAACACTTCAGTCTAGTGATTCTTCAATTTAGTCCTTAGTAGCATGTTCCATGCCTCTTTCACATGATGTCTTCCTATAGATGTATGGGTGTGAACTGACCCCATATACGCTTCCCATCTTGCTCACTTCCAAAATGTCACATTAAAATACACAATCAAATGTGAAAGGTCAATGATAGGATTTTCCTAGGAACAAAGAAGAAGGTCTATTTGGCATACCCATGTCTCTAGTTGGTTATGCTTTCACAAGTCACAAAGGATCCCCTAATGCTGACTACTCGTTATTGTTATGTATTTGTACAACCATTTCATTCACAATAATAAGTCAATCCATTGCTAATAAAAAATGCATATGAGCCCTACATGATCTATAATTGGAGACAAACTTTTGTGATCTTTAATTGGAGATAAATCCACTATCCCTAATTGCAAACATAAACTTTTAAATTTATGGCAGATTTAATTGGAGATTAATCACCTCTCCCTAATATTTTTTAGGATGTAGGCAATGCTCTTGTATATGTTCTGGCATATTTAATTAGAGATAAATCACCTCTCCCTAACATTTTTTTGGATGTAGGAAATGCTCTTGTATATGTTCTGGCATTAGTCTAGCATTCCCACATTCAACTTCCATTTCGATACCTACATTTCATTACCCAAATATGTTGGGAAATGGTGAATTCATAAACTCATGGATCCACAACAATACATATACTTTAAAACTTGCTTCGAGATTAATGGTGTCTAATGTTTTCTTCTCATAATTAGGATGTAGGCAATGCTCTTGTATATGTTTCGGCATTAGTCTAGTATTCCCACATTCAACTTTCATTTCGATTACTACATTTCATTACTCAAATATGTTTGGAAATGGTGAATTCATAAACTCATGGATTCATAACAATACATATAACTTGCTTGGAGATTAATGGTGTCTAAAGTTTTATTCTCATAGGAAATCAGTCTTGTATACATTCCTCAAAATGTGACACTACGATATCTTGCTTTACCTTGATTGCAAATATTTCTTCCTTAATTTCTTTAAAATCCTAGCATAATTGATCAGTGGTTGGCAAGTGGTCATCGTTATCATTAACGAAAGCAACTAACTACCTTTTAATATTTTATTCTAGAAAATTAGTGAGACTATTAAATTCATTATCCCATGATATCAATAGGGAATCCCTTATTAGTTGCATACCTTCAAGGTCTTCAAAAATTTTAATAACTTTAAGGAAAACCTTGCTTTTCTGGAGACCCTTACTGACTTCTCTAGAAATCACTTAGACTTCATATGCAAATGTATTTAAATCATTTTCAAAAAAAATGTTGATTGTTGTTCTAAATCTTTATTCAATAAAAGAAGAAATTCTTTTTGAAATATTTTTTAACTCGAGATTGGTGTCCTGGGCTTCTAAAATGATGTTTAGTTGTTTATTGATGTTTTATGCAACATACATTCTTATTCCAGTAAGAGACTAGGATACTTTATTTACCTTGATAGATGTACGAGGTGTAGTTTGGGGTATTTGATCAAGGGTGGCTATGGCTAATGGAGGCTAATGGAGTTGTAAATAGAGGTATAGGGATTAAAGTCTCTTCTAGTTCTTTTATCTTCCTCTTTAACTTTATATCCTCTAACGCTTACTATGAGATAGAGATGGCAAGAGCATCTCCTATAGTCATGTGCAGTGTGCAGTTTCAGGGATCTTGTAGGTCCAACCCCTAAAACATCCACCTTCGGTCTCCATTTCTTTGCCACCTTTTTATTTCTAACATGAACTTTCTCAATTTGCAATTTTCTTCCTGCCTTATTATACCGGGTATTATGCTGGTTAAAGATTGTTCTTCAAATATTGTCAGTTATTCATGAGCCAATTCCTCTACAATATTTTGACATTCAACTATCCTCAATGCTACTCAATCGGGTATCGTAGCATTATCTAGTTCCATATCAATAGGGAATTCAAGTTGTATTGAATTCTTCTAAGTTGAGTTTTTCTCTCTTTATTGTGAAACAGTATGATTTTTCTCAAAGCCAATGCAAAGGGGTTCCTCACCATCATCCACTGCATCACTCTCTCCTATAGCTATGATTTATTCTTGTTTCTCAAGTGTAGAAGAGGAACTATTATGTCCATAAGGAGTGGAGGAAGACTATACATTGTTTACGCTTTTTCCTCTTTGCTTTGATTTAATATGTTGTTGAGAGATTTTGTTGATTTCAGTGGCTGAGTCTTCATTCCTTGTCACTTTTTCCTTTTTCCTTGGCATGTCTTGATCATTGTCACCTATTCCTTCTGCAATTCTGAGGAAGTGATGAACGCAGTTAATACAACAAAGAAATCTTCATTGTAAGGATTGTCTCTCGGTGAAGTCGGTCTCACATATGATCTATAGGTGCAAGTCTGTTGCAACATTACCAGCATACGGAAGATCTCCACACAAAGTCAAGTGAAGGATTGTGGTGGCTGTAAAGCAAATAACTGTGTTAAGGAGCCGAATGCATAAGGAGGCCAAAATCTGAAGGTGTGCAGTAGAAGCTAAAGACTGTGAAGAAAAGGTAAGACAGTGCAAGGTATAGTGACAACGTATATCGAAGGTAATCCTAAATTTGTCAAAGGTCTTGGTATTCATACACTAAACATCTATAAGAAGAGATTCAAGGGTTTTACTCTCAAGAGGAGAGGTTTTGCCCTAGCTTGGAGCCAACATACCATGTACATGTTCTGCTGTTGATCTTCTATTTTGATAATTGTTTGAAGAACACACTAACATAACGAATATAAGAATATATAAGAGAAAGACAACACAAACATTATCAATAATATTGAAGAAGCATCACTGAGTCAGTATTTGCCCTAGATTCTTCAACATGGTTTCAAAGCTATGGTTTAAAGAGGGCATGAAGGAGATCAACTGGGACATAGAAAAGCTGATAAATACGTGCTCATCTTTAGCTGGACCAATCAAGCAATACTTCAAATCAATATGGAGTAAATTCTTCTCTTCTCAAGTCTCAAAAGATTCAACAAATGAAGGATTGTTCTTAGCTCTCTCCAAAACTTTCCAAGATGAAAACATATGGGTAATAGACAGCGGAGCTTCAAGGCATATGACCGAGTATCACAAGCAACTCAAAACCTTATCTAAAGGAAAATCTTCATACTCAGTGGAGCTTGGTGGCAACAAAAGCTATCTCGTCAAGGGAATTGGATCAACATCAATTCTGTTGGAAGGAGGAGGTAACATTCATCTCAACAACATATTATATGTTCCAAGTTTGTACAAAAATCTAATTTCGGTTTCATCTCTAGAAGAAAAGGGAGATAGAATTTCTTTTATTGATGGTAAAGTAGTAGTTTGGGCCAAAGATTCAAGCATTGAAAAAGCTAGAGTCAATGGAGTTAGAGAAGGCAGAATACACACGCTCATATCCCCTCAAAATCAAGCACTTGTCCACATTGAAATAAGCCCATTTGAATTATGGCATAGAAGATTGGGCCATTTCCATTACAAAATTATACCAACCCTAAATTCCATTGTAAATTCGATTCCATATCTTAAAGAAGAGCATGAAGGAGTCTGCAAAAGTTGTGCCCTGGGAAAGAATACAAAAAAACCATTTGCAAACAGTATATCTAGAGCTCAAGAGATTCTAGATCTTATTCAATCTAATGCATGTGGGCATATGTCCAAATCTCTTGGAGGTCATCTATACTATGTTACATTCATCAATGATCATTCAAGAAAAACGTGGGTGTATCTACTTAAAAGAAAGGATGAATTAATCACAAAATTTGAAGAATTCAAGACAGGCAGAAAATCTTAAAGAAAGAAAGATAAAGATCCTAAGATCAAATAATGGAGGTGAATACACTTCCAAAAAACTTGTTGCTTTCTGTAAAGAGGCTGGGATTAAGAGGGAGCTCATTGTTCCCAATAATCCTTAACAAAATGGAGTAGCTGAACAAAAGAATAGGGCTATAGAGGAAAGTGTCAAGGCTATGCTACATGATCAAGACCTACCAAAATTCTTGTGGGGAGAAGCAACAAAAACTGTAGTATATATTCAAAATAGAAGTCCCCATGGGTCTTGGCAATATAACTCCTGAAGAAGTCTTTACTAGAAAGAATCCTAACAATGATCATCTCTAGATATTTGGATGTCCATCGTATATCCAAATTCCCAAGGACAAAAGGAAGAGGCTAGATCCCTCAAGCAAGAATGGAATATTTGTTGGATATAGCAACTCTTCCAAAGCCTACAAAATCTACATAAAGGAAGGACACCAAATTTAAGTAAGCAGGAATGCAATCTTTGATGAAAGCATTGCCTTCTAGAAATCCAAGGATCTCCCATCTAATTCTGATGAAGAGGATCTTCCTACGTTTGAAGAAGAAGCTTCTAATGAAGAAGAAATCCCTTAGCATGAAGAAGAAGGTCCCAGTGAACCTATCACCATTCCTGAAGGAAGGAAAAGACCTTATTGGTTAACATCCACTCTTCAAGAAGCAGAAGGTCACACGACAAACCGAACTTTCACGGAAAGAAAGAAACCAAAAAGATACTCAAGATATGCAGCATACATATCAAAGCTCTTTTAAGAAGAACCTTCTACCTTTGAAGAAGCAACCAAACATCAAGAATGGAAAGATGCAATGAATGAGGAATACCAATCTATCATGAAGAATGGAGTTTGGGAAATTGTCCCAAGAACATATGACAAGTCCGTGGTAACCTCTAAATGGTTATATAAAATCAAGCACGTTGCCAATGGAAGCATTGACAAACTCAAGGCAAGATTTGTGGCTAGAGGCTTCTCTCAAGAAGAAGACGTTGACTATGAAGAAACGTTTGCTCCCACGGCAAGGTACACCACAATCTGATCTCTGATTTCTCTGGCAACATCCATGAAATGGAAGGTACATCAAAAGGATGTCAAAACAACATTTTTGAATGGCACCATACATGAAGAAGTCTACATCGAACAACCATTAGGATATGAAATAAAGGAAAGGGAAACTCACATTTGCATATTAAAGAAAGCACTCTATGGCATCAAGCAAGCCCCTAGGGCATGGTATGCCAAAACAGATGCTTACTTGCAAAATTTGGGTTTCAAGAAAAGTATTGCTGATCCAAACCTTTATATAAAAATATAAAATGATGAACCTGTCATCATACTTCTATATATAGATGATCTTCTAATCACTAGGATCGATGAAAGATTTCAAGAATGTAAGAAATTGCTAACATCAGAATTTGACATGAAGGATTTAGGATTCATGCACTACTATTTGGGTCTAGAAGTTTGGTAAGAACCAAATGAAATCTACTTGGGACAAGGGAAGTATGTGATCAAATTACTAAACAAATTTTATATGATGGAATGCAACCCATGACTACTTCGATGATCACAAACTTGAAGATGTTAAGAAACTCTAAATCCAATCCAGTAAATCCTACCAAGTATAGACAACTAGTAGGATCTCTGATGTATCTAGTAAATACTCAGCCAGATATATGTTTTGCAGTAAACATTCTGAGTCAATTTCAAATAGAACCTAGACATGAACAAGATAGTTGCAAAACACATATTAAGATATCTACAAGGAACCATCCATTATTGCCTGAAATATGAAAACGAAAGAAGTGTAAATCTAGAAGGATTCACTGATTCTGACTGGGGAGGAAGCAAAAAGGATGGAATAAGCACTACAGGAGGATATTTTAACCTAGGATCCTCTATGGTCTCTCGGATGAGCAAAAAGAAAGAGACAGTGGCCTTAAGTAGTGCTGAAGCCGAGTATGTTATAGCTTGTGAAGTAGGTCGGGAAGCATTCTGGTTGAGAAAGATGCTATCTGATTTGTTTGTAGGACCATTGGACCCTACCATCTTACATTGTGACGATACCATTTTTATAAGACTATCTTAGGACCCAACGGTTCATGGGAAAATGAAGCACATAAACAACAAATACCACTACTTCTGAAACATGGTACAGGATGGTGTGCTGATGCTGGAGTATATCCCCACAGATGATCAAACTGCAAACATTCTGACGAAGTCTCTACCCAATAAAAAGCTTATTTATTTCATAAATAATCTTGGCTTGGTTGACATATCTTCCATAGTTGAGAGGGAGAGATAGACACATCATCCTTGTCTTCATTTTGGAAGAAAGGATGGAGGATTGAGTAATCATCTGGCATCTAATGCTCTTTGACGATGTGTAGGGCATCCAAGATAAGAGTAGGCAAGAGGACCAATATTCTTTGAGGGTTGGAGACCCAAGATAAGAATAGTAATAGAAGGTCATACTCGGTGAACACCCGGGTGGGTATGTACATTGAGAGACAATGATGAAGGTGTCTATCATCATTGGTCTCGCCAACATTGTGCTTAGATCTATTAAGAGATAGAGTTGTTAGTCAAGGCCTTGCCATGTGACAATGTTGGTTATCATGATGCTATACAAATGGATTACTAGTCCGACTCTTTTTATGAGATCTCTTTAGTGATTAATAGCCTTGTACCATTTAATGAATACCTTCCTAGTTAAGAGGGAGTGTTGATGAAAATGTAACTAGGTTTAGTTTTCTTTGTGACTTGAAAATATAATATTATTAAAAGAAAGATTTGTTATTCCTTGCATCATGGGTTTCATGAGCAAGATGTGTTTACTATAGGTCAAGAACATATTCTTGATGTCTTTAGGTTTTTGTGTGTCTTATCATAAATATTATGGAAGTCATGAAGGATCTACACTTCAAATAAATGAGTGTCACTATCCCTTGTAAGTCAGCCTAAATGAAAACAGTGAGCTCCTTATGTCGGCCAAGCTCATGGCTCACACGTCAACCTATCATCATTTCAATGCTGACTCATATATATTATGTATGATGTGGCATTACAAGCCCATAACTTCAGACATCTCTGAAGTAGCAGCGAAGAAAGGAAGACACAGAACCGCAGTAACTCGGAAAAGGCTCAGACAATGAGGACTATCTCTCAATGAAATATAACTTTTGGTGGAAGTGTTGAACGCAGTTAATACAACGAAGAAAATTTCACTGTAAGGATTTTCTCTTGGTGAAGTCAGTGTCACATATGATCTATAGGTGCAAGCCTATTGCAGCATTACCAACATACCGAAGATCTCCACACAAAGTCAAGTGAAGGACTGTGGCAGCCGTAAAGCAGAGAACTATGTTAAGAAGCTGAATGCATAAGGAGGACAAAATCTAAAGGTGTGTAGTAGAAGCTAAAGTCTATGAAGCAACGGTCAGACAGTGCAAGGGATAGTGACAACGTATATTGAAGGTAATCCTAAATTTATTAAAGGTCTTGGTATTCATACACTAAACATCTATAAGAAGAGATTCAAGGGTTTTACTCTCAAGAGGAGAGGTTTTGCCCTCGCTTGGAGCCAACATACCGTGTACATGTTCTATTGTTGATCTTCTATTTTGATAATTGTTTGAAGAACACACTAACATAACGAATATAAGAATATAGAAGAGAAAGAAAACACAAACATTATCAATAAGATTGAAGAAGCATCACTAAGTTAGTGTTTGCCCTAGATTCTTCAACATGATTTCAGAGCTATGGTTTAAAGAGGGCATAAAGGAGATCAATTGTGCCATAGAAAAGTTGATAAAGACGTGCTTATCTTTAGCTGGACCAATCATGCAATACTTCAAATCACTATGGAGTAAATTCTTCTCTTCTCAAGTCTCAAAAGATTCAAGAAATGAAGGATTGTTCTCAGCTCTGTCCGGAACTTTCCAAGATGAAAACATATGGGTAATAGACAGCGGAGCTTCAAGACATATGACCGAGTATCACAAGCAACTCAAAACCTTATCTAAAGGAAAATCTTCATACTTAGTAGAGCTTGGTGGCAACAAAAGCTATCTCGTCAAAGGAATTGGATCAACATCAATTCTGTTGGAAGGAGGAGGTAACATTCATCTCAACAACATATTATATGTTCCAGGTTTGTACAAAAATCTAATTTTTGTTTCATCTCTAGAAGAAAAGGGAGATAGAATTGCTTTTATTGATGGTAAAGTAGTAGTTTGGGCCAAAGATTCAAGCATTGAAAAAGCTAGAGTCAATGAAGTTAGAGAAGGCAAACTACACAGACTCATATCCCCTCAAAATCAAGCACTTGTCCACATTGAAATAAGCCCATGTGAATTATGGCATAGAAGATTGGGCCATCTCCATTACAAAATTCTACCAACCCTAAATTCCATTGTAAATGCGATTCCAAATCTTAAAGAAGAGCATGAAGGAGTCTGCAAAAGTTGTGCCCTAGGAAAGAATACGAAGAAACCATTTGAAAACAGTACATCTAGAGCTCAAGAGATTCTGGATCTTATTCACTCTGATGTATGTGGGCCTATGTCCAAATATCTTGGAGGTCATCTATACTATGTTACATCCATTGATGATCATTCAAGAAAAAATTGGGTGTATCTACTTAAAACAAAGGATGAAGTATTCACAAAAGTTCAAGAATTAAAGACAGAGGTAGACAATCTTAAAGAAAGAAAGATAAACATCCTAAGATCAGATAATGCAAGTGAATACACTTCCAAAGAACTTGTTGTTTTCTGTAAAGAGGCTGGGATTAAGAGGGAGCTCATTGTTCCCTATAATCCTGAACAAAATGGAGTAGTTGAACGAAAGAATAGAGCTATAGAGGAAAGTGTCAAGGCTATGCTACATGATCAAGACCTACCAAAATTCTTGTGGGGAGAAGCAACAAAAACTGCAGTATATATTCAAAATATAAGTCCCAACGGGTCTCTTGGCAATATAACTCCTGAAGAAGTCTTTACTGGAAATAATCCTAACAATGATCATCTCCGGATATTTGGATTTCCATTGTATATCCATATTCCCAAGGACAAAAGGAAGAAGCTAGATCCCTCAAGAAAGAAGGGAATCTTTGTTGGATATAGCAACTCTTCCAAAGCCTACAAAATCTACATAAAGGAAGGACACCAAATTTAAGTAAGCAGATGTGCAATCTTTGATGAAAGTTGCCTTCAAGAAATCCAAGGATCTCCCATCTGATTCTGATGAAGAGGATCTTCCTATGTTTGAAGAGGAAGCTTCTAATGAAGAAGAAATCCCTCAGAATGAAAAAGAAGGTCCCAGTGAACCTATCACCATTCTTGAAGGAAGGAAAAGACCTTATTGGTTAACATCCACTCTTCAAGAAGTAGAAGGTCACACGACAAACCGAACTTTCACGAAAAGCAAGAAACCAAAAAGATACTCAGGATATGCAGCATACATATCAAAGCTCTTGAAGAAGAACCTTATACCTTTGAAGAAGCAGCCAAACATCAAGAATGGAAAGATGCAATGAATGAGGAATACCAATCTATCATGAAGAATGGAGTTTGGGAAATTGTCCCAAGACCATATGACAAGTCTGTGGTAACCTCGAAATGGTTATATAAAATCAAGCACGTTGCCGATGGAAGCATTTACAAACTCAAGGCAAGATTTGCGGCTAGAGGCTTCTCTCAAGAAGAAGGCGTTGACTATGAACAAACTTTTGCTCCCACAACAAGGTACACCACAATCTGATCTCTGATTTCTCTGGCAGCATCCATGAAATGGAAGGTACATCAAATGGATTTCAAAACATCATTTCTGAATGGAACCATACATGAAGAAGTCTACATCAAACAACCATTAGGATATGAAGTAAAGGAAATGGAAACTCAAGTTTGCAGATTAAAGAAAGCACTCTATGGCATCAAGCAAGCCCCTAGGGCATGGTATGCCAAAACAGATGCTTACTTGCAAGGGTTGGGTTTCAAGAAAAGTGCAGCTGATCCAAACCTTTACATAAAAATAGAAAATGATGAACATGTCATCATACTTCTATATGTAGACGATCTTCTAATCACTGGGATCGAAGAAAGATTTCAAGAATACAAGAAATTGATAACATCACAATTTGACATGAAGGATTTAGGACTCATGCACTACTATTTGGGTCTAGAAGTTTGGTAAGAACCAAATGAAATCTACTTGGGACAAGGGAAGTATGTGATCAAATTATTAAACAAATTTTATATGATGGAATGCAACCCATGACTACTCCGATGATCACAAACTTGAAGATGTTAAGAAACTCTGAATCCAATCCAATTAATCCTACCAAGTATAGACAACTAGTAGGATCTTTGATGTATCTAGTAAATACTCAGCCAGATATACATTTTGCAGTAAACATTCTAAGTCAATTTCAAATAGAACCAAGACATGATCAGGATAGCTGCAAAACACAAATTAAGATATCTACAAGGAACCATCCATTATTGCCTGAAATATGAAAATGGAAGAAGCGTAAATCTAGAAGGATTCACTGATTCTAACTAGGGAGGAAGCGAAAAGGATGGAATAAGCACTACAGGAGGATGTTTTAACCTAGGATCCTCTATGGTCTCTTGGATGAGCAAAAAGAAAGAGACAGTGGCCTTAAGTAGTGCTGAAGCCGAGTACGTTGTAGCTTGTGAAGTAAGTCAGAAAGCATTCTGGTTGAGAAAGATGCTAGCCGATTTGTTTGTAGGACCATTAGACCCTACCACCATACGTTGTGACAATACCATTTGTATAAGACTATCTTAGGAACCAGTATTTCATGGGAAAATGAAGCACATAAACAACAAATACCACTACATTCGAAAGATTGTATAGGATGGTGTGTTGAAGTTGGAGTATATCCCCACAGATGATCAAACTGCAAACATTCTGACAAAGTCTCTACCCAATAAAGAGCTTATTTATTTTAGAAATAAGCTTGGCTTGGTTGACATATCTTCCCTAGTTGAGAGGGAGAGATAGACACATCATCCTTGTCTTCATTTTGGAAGAAAGGATGGAGAATTGAGTAATCATCTAGCATCCAATGTTCTTTGACGATGTGTAGGGCATCCAGTATAAGAGTAAGCAAGAGGACCGATATTCTTTGAGGGTTGGGGACCCAAGATAATAATAGAAATAGAAGGTCATACTCGGTGAACACCCGGGTGGGTATGTACATTGAGAGACAATGACGAAGGTGTCTATCATCATTGATCTCACCAACATTGTGCTCTAATCTATTAAGAGATAGAGTTGTTAGTCAAGGCCTTGCTATGTGACAATGTTGGTTATCATGATGCTATACACATGGATTATTAGTCTGACTCTTTTTATGAGGTCTCTTTAGTGATTAATAACCTTGTACCATTTAATGAATACCTCCCTAGTTAAGAGGGAGTGTTGAAGAAAACGTAACTAGATTCGGTTTTCATTATGACTTGAAAATATAATATTATGAAAAGAAACATTTGTTATTCCTTACATCATGGGTTTCATGAACAAGATGTGTGTACCATAGGTCAAGAACATATTCTTGATGTCTTTAGGTTTTTGTGTGTCTTATCATAAATATTATGGAAGTCATGAAGGATCTACACTTCAAATAAACGAGTGTCACTATCCCTTGCAAGTCGACCTAGATGAAAACAGTGAGCTCCTTATGTCGGCCCAGCTCATGGCTCACACATCGGCCTATCATCATGTCAACGCTAACTCATATATATAACGTATGATGTGGAATTACAAGCCCATAATTTCGAACATCTCTAAAGTAGCAGCGAAGAAAGGAAGACACAAAACTGCAGTAACTCGAAAAAGGCTCGGATAGTGAGGACCGTCTCTCAGTGAAATATACCTCTTGGTGGAAGTGTTGAACGCAGTTAATACAAAGAATAAATCTTCATTGTAAGGACTGCCTCTTGGTGAATTTAGTCTCACATATGATCTGTAGGTGCAAATCTATTGCATCGTTACCAACATACCGAATATCTCCACACAAAGTCAAGTGAAGGATTGTGGTAGCCGTAAAGCAGAGAGTTGTGTTAAGAAGCCAAATGGATAAGGAGGCCAAAATCTGAAGGTGTGCAGTAGAAGCTAAAGACTGTGAACAAAGGTCGTACAATGCAAGGGATAGTGATAAGGTGTATTGAAGGTTATCCTAAATTTGTCAACAGTCTTGGTATTCATACACTAAACATCTATAAGAAGAGATTCAAGGGTTTTACTCTCGAGAGGAGAGGTTTTTCCCTAGCTTGGAGCCAACACATACCTAGCTTGGAGCCAACACATACCGCGTACATATTCTATTGTTGATCTTCTATTTTGATAATTGTTTGAAGGACACACTAATATAACGAAGATAAGCATTTCAGAGATCTGTGGTTTTTACTTTTTGAGTCTTTGATCGGAGAATCCACAGTAAGAGAATTTTTACACCAAAAATTCTCTTACTGTGGATTCTCCGATCAAAGACTCAAGAAGATAAGCATATAGAAGAGAATGACAACACTAACATTATCAATAAGATTGAAAAAGAATCATTAAGTCAGTATTTGCCCTAGATTCTTCAACACCTCCTACACTCGGTTGCTTGAGAAAAGTATCAAGAGAGTTCAAATGCCAGTTATGTGAGGTGACGTCACTCAAGAAGGTCATCCACCTATGATTTCCCAAGGGGTAGGACAGAGAGAAAAGAACTGATCTTTAAGTATATTTTTACTATCAAGTGGCCAATGTTCCATAACTATTAATTTCCCAAAGAGTAGCATAGAGAGAAAATAAATTATCTTTAGGTATATTTTTACATTCAAGCGGCCAATGCTCTATCTAACAAAGCCCGTAGAAAGGCTGAAGTTCTTAAGAGACAGACTCGGTGTGAGACTAGATATGGTGGTGAACACATTCTTCGCAAAGAGAGTGTTAGTTTGTTGCTCTTAACGTGTTCTCAATATCATTTCTATTTTTAGACATTGACTAGGCTATTGATTAATCATCATTTATGTTTTTGCGTCTTGCTCTAATCTATGATTCTACGGTTTTTTTTGAAAAGAATCAGTTCTGATTAGTGTTCCATGAGTTTTCTCTCAGTTTTAGTTTTAGCTCTTAGGAATCAGATCTGCATATCATGGATTAGAAAAATTAACAAATACCCTTGCGTCCTTCGTTTTTATTTGTTCCTATACTTTTAAAGATAACATTGATTTAATTGATTTTCTTGTTACAAAGGAAGTTGTTATTATAATGAATCTATGAAGTTAAAGACTCCACAAAATATGGTATAACCTTTAACCCGTCTGTATTTCAGTTAAAGAAATTAGTAACCGTGCAAAAAACCTTACTTGCTAATGCAGCTTTAATAAACTGATTTGCACATGTATTGTGGGTAAAACATTTCCACAATCAAATGATTCAATCACACATTCATTGTTGACCAATCATCAGTTCCTACATATTTTAGTAATAAAAACTATCTGAAATATTAGAAGTGCTCCAAAAATATATTTTAACCCAGTCCATTGATGATTGTTGTGGGAGTGATGCAAAATCGAATCATTTATGATGTATCTTTCAATCCAAAATTCAGAGAACTAATTCAACAACACTAAAAATATTCTTATCAAAACTCCAGAGATAAAGGCATATATTTCAGATCAAATAGAAATCTATTATAGTGTATTAACATTTATCCTAGTCCATAGCACCACTTGTTCAAGACATTCTTCAGTCAGAGGAATTGTTTTCTATAAACCATCTTGGTTTTCTGATTGAAGACGCACCAATTCATCCTGCAGATTGAAAAATGTTAGTGTTACTCATAGGACATCAGAGACGCTTAAAAGTTTTTGGTCATTACTACAAAGTTTAAAATATCATAATAACACTTAAAATTGCAATCTATCAGAATATTAATCTAACAAATGAGAGTACCTAACAATTTAGACACCCGTGTGTATAGTAAGATTCAACCAGAATCCCCACTCAATCGTGTCCAAATACAAGAACAAGCATAAAAAGAGATGCATATCCACAGAACATCATTACAAAAACAGAGCTTTGATCTTGATTTTTTACTACACTAAGGAATGTTGGCAGTGTAACTAGTTTCGGTTTTCATAATTGTTGCTGTACTCATTTCAATATGTATCTTATGTGACAAACAAAAGAAGAAAAAGAAAAAGTTATTATTTTAAAGCATGGGTTTCATGCTCTTTATTGAGGGACTTCTAGGTAAAAGCATGCCCTTCATGCTTCTAGGGTTTGTTAGAACATAGGTCATAGGATTTATTGTCATGAGTCAAGAAAGTCAACATCATGTTTATAAGACCCTTATGGGCAAAATATATCTTGTAAAATAATTTATTTTGAGTCTAGAAAATTCCTAGAAACCTCCAAAATACAAGTCGGCCCTGGAAGCTTCAAGTCGGCCTAAAGGAGGGAATACAACCCCTTGGAAAGGCTATACAAAGGAGCAGTTCAACCTCATTTTCCACTCACTCATCAACAAGTTCGATCTCAAGAAAAGAAGTTTGATCTATAGTTGGGAAGTAGAAGAAAAGAAGAGTGAAGGTCTAGGAGGAGAGAAGGAAAAAAATCTTGTTTTGGGGCTAATCTCTCTCACATGTGTGAAAAAGTAGGGTTGCTGCAACTTCCTAGAAGGCCAAAATTGTAGGATCGAGTTGCAGTAGGACAAGTGCAATATTGAGTAATTGGAAGAAGTAATATTCTATCTTGACCTCGTTGACCTTGGGAGGAGTTGTCTTGCTCTATGTCAGATCTCTTGAGGAAGTTGAATTAGGGTTTCTGCAATAGCTACATGGCCGAACTTGGAAGTTGAAGTTGCTAGACAAAGTTGCAGGGTCGAAGTTGTGGTCGAAGTTGCAGCTAGAAGTTGGTTGATGCAGGGATTGAGCTGTGATATTTGAAGGGCTGACCTGGTAATTGAAAGAGGACTTGGTCTAGGATTTGGGTCTTTGTTGTCTCATTTGAAGTAGATTCTATAAGAAGATAAAAGTTTTTGGGCTTTCCCTTTAGGTTTTTGCCCTGGCTTGGAGCCTAACTCCTATGTCCATTGTCTTTATTATTTTTGCTCTTGATATTTGTTTGATGAAGAATATCTAATAATGAAACACAAGAAGAATAATAAAGTTCACAAGAAAGTAATAAGCTTATGGAAAATTGGAATTAATAGTTGCTATTTTTGCATTTTCCAACATGGTTTCAGAGCTATGGTGAACAAGAAGGTAGCTAGAATAATCATCTTATGGACACAAGGGTTTGCTAAGGGGAAAAGGAAGACCTAATGATCTAGAAGAAGGGTCTCATCATAAGAAAGCTTGAAGATGACTACGAGAAGATTTTTGTTCTCTCTTGAAAAAAGGATCTAGTTGAAGACTCGTTGGAAGATGTCCCTGAAGGAAGCATCTTGGTATCATCACAACTGGAAGTCATTATTGGAGTCTCTTTGAAGATCTTGAAAGCCTCAAAACAGATGAGACATCATCAGAAAGGGAAGACTCTTGAGCATCAAGCAAGTATCATATTGTTATTCTATGTTTGAATCTAAAGGTCATATGAGTTCTTTATGCAAGGAAAGCAATAAGCTCGTTGGCTCATCGAATTTCCTAGCATGGAAGAAAAGGATTGACCTACTTACAAAATATGAAATAATGGAATATGTAACTGGAGAAATTACTAAACCTAGCAAAGACAAGACTCAAGAACTAGCAAAGTACAAGAAAGGAGAAGTAAGAGCACAAAGGATCACTGTTGAATCCATTAAATATCCTCTTGTTCCATTTCTTGCAAATTTGAAAACTTCCTAGGCTATGTATGACAAGCTAGTGAATTTGTACTCTGTAAGTACATCAGGACAAAAGATGTCTTTGAGGATTAAGCTATATAGAATGAAGAAATCAAAGAATGATGACATGGCTTCAACTATAAATTCCAATTTATCGTAGCGGCTATTAATTCCAATTTTCCCCTTCAACATTCCTAGAAGGTTGAAATTGTAGGATCGAGTTGCAGTAGGACAAGTTGCAGTATCGAGTTGTTGGAAGAAGTAATATAATGTCTTGAGTAAGAAGGATCTCTTGAAGAAGTTGAATTAGGTTTTCTGGAACAGCTACAGGGTTGAAGTTGCTAGATAAAGTTCCAAGTCAAAGTTACAACTGGAAGGTAGTTGATGCAAGATTGAGTTGTGATGTTAGAAGGGCTAACTTGGTACTTGGAAGAGAACTTGGTCTAGGTTTTGGGTCTTTGTTGTCTCATTTGAAGCAAATTCTATAAGAAGAGAAGAGTTTCTGGCTTTTCCCCTTGGAAGGGTTTTTCCTTGGCTTGGAGCCTAACTTTTGTGTCCATTGTCTTTATTATTTTTTATCTTGATATTTGTTTGATGAAGATCTAATAACGAAACAAAAGAAGAAGAATAAATTTCACAAGCAAGTATTAAGGTTAAGGAAAATTGGAATTAATAGTTGTTATTTGAATGCCATGACTTCAACTATAAGAGTAGTGTTCCAAGGCATGCATTGCTTTCACAATGAACTATCCCAAGTACTTAGGAAAGGTTATTTTTCCAACTACCTTTATCTCCCATTAGAAACCCTAATCCAAAGGTCAATGACATGTCTTCATCATTACCCTAGAAGAAAAGTACCTCAACATAAATCCACACCAAATATATGACCTCAGACCCAAGACCACTAACTTTAATACCACAAAGTCTATTATCACAATAGGTAATATAACAAGATACAACACATATGGTTGTGTACGAGAGTTCAACTACTCCCCTCAACCAAAGCTATAATTTCAAACTAAACCCCAAGTTGCAAGCTTGAGCATTAAAATAATACAATATAAAATAGAGATGAGTCAAATAATATACAACCAAAGAAAAATAATAAAAATTATAGGTAATAAAACCAAAACATACCCCACCATGATCTCCCATGAAATGTATATACTCAAACCAACACTTAAGGTCATCTAATCTATATAGGTTATAACACATAAAGATAAAATACACATGCAATAAGCATAAGGGCCAAACGAATCAATAAGGTTCCAAAAACAAAGACAACATGAATACATGATCATTTTAGAATCATTATGATAAATAGTGACAACAATAGTAATGGACGAAAAAAATGCTACACAGTGGGTCGAAACAATCCATTCATGGTCATATACTATATTAATTCTTTCACCCTCCTTTGATGATCATTTCACATACAAATTCTTATACCAAAAACAACAAAATTATTTAGACTAGGCGCATTATAAAAGAAGTATGCAACCTACCTCCAAGTTGTCCAATGATGCAGCTCAAGGTCTTCACTCTTGACCAACGTTTGCATGTGATGACAATAAATATCCACATACTAGAAATACTTGAATTTTTTGTCCATGCTCTCACATTCCAATGTTCTCTATATGCACCACATGTTCTACTCAAAATCATCTTTGTAGGGGGTAAAGTTGTGTGTATGGCATGTATCTAGCCTAGTTGATGTAGGAAATGCCAGGTCACAAACCACATGTTTAACAATTTACTCATTACTCATATTGGAATCAATGTTGGCTGAAAATTTCAATCCTACTTCTACAGATGAAAAAATTTCTTTGTACCCAAACATGAAAGTATTTTCCATAGTTAGGTAGACAAGTATATCACTTTTCAAGACTAGGCCTTTGGAGCCTCCATTAACTTGTAAATGGCCATATCCGAAAGATTCTTCCTATCTACCAACTACAACTTACATTGCAACACTTGTGGTCCATTTTCACACCATCCACTCCTTAATCTAACCCCCAAATCCACCCATCCGAATTGTATTGACGCATCACCTAATGATGGACTCACTTGGTAGTTCAAAACGTTGGGTTCACAAAACTCTATAACAGGTCATTCCCCCTCTTCTAAAAATTGTAACTAGGTTCGGTCTTCATAATGATCTCATTGTAATCATGACATCGTATACTCTTTATAAAGAAAGAAAGAGAAATTATATTTTATTTTGGAGTATGGGTTTCATACTCAAGTTTGAGTCAAAAGCATGTTCCTCATGCTTTTAGGTTTTCTAGGTCTTTCTAGGATAAAGAATATTATTGGTCATGTGTCATAGTCCCATTTGGACTCATTGTAATACAAAAATATATTTATTTTATCAAGCAAAAATGATTTTGTATCCCAAGACCAAGTTGGCCCAAGAGCAAGATCAAGTCGGCCTAAAGGAGGGCTATTCAACCCCTCAAGTCTATAATCACTTCAAAATGGATTTACAAGATAAAGCACGTTGAAAATGGGAGCATTGATAAATAAAAAGCATTGTTTGTAGCAAAAGGCTTCTCATAGAAATAAGGGATTGATAACAAAGAATCTTTGCTCCCACAGCTAGATATACAACAATAAAATTGCTTGTTTTGTTGGTTGCTACTATGGGATGGAACATCCATCAAATGGATGTCAAGACAACTTTCTTGAATGGGACCATTGATGAGGAGGTTTACATTGAGCAGCCTCAAAGATTTGAAATAAATCAAAGGGAGACTCATGTTTGCAAGTTGAAGAAAACTCTATATGGCTTAAAGCAAGCACCTAGAGCTTGGTATGAAAGAATGGATGTGTACCAATTGAGACTTGGTTTTACCCAGATTACTGCAAATCCTAACCTATATCTCAAGGTGGTCCAAGCTGAAATAGTCATCGTACTCTTGTATGTGGATAATCTACAAGTCACAGCTGTAGAGCATCGGATTCAGGAATGCACAAAACAGTTAGCAGTTGAATTCGATATGAAGGATCTTGTGATTATGCATTATTACTCAGGACTAGAAGTATGGCAGAAACCAGGTGAGATATATCTTGGTCAAGGTAAATATGTGATCAAGATACTTCAGAAGTTTGGTATGATGGATAGCAAGCCTCTAATGACTCCTGTGATTACCAATCTAAAGAAGTTGAGGAGTTCAGAGTCTAGTCCGGTGGATCCTACTTGCTACAAACAGTTGATTGGGTCCTTAATGTATCTAGTAAATATGTTTTGGAGTAAATGTCCTCAATCAGTTTCAGATGAGGCCAAAACATGATCATTGGATTACAGCCAAGAATATCCTAAGATATTTATGTGGAACCATACATCACTACCTCTAGCATACTATTAATGAAATCAAACTCATGGAATATACAGATTCAAATTGGGGTGGCAGTGAGACAAGCAAAAGAAGCACAACAGGTGGATGTTTCAGCCTAGGGTCTTCCATGGTCTCATGGATGAGAAAAAAGAAAGTTAAATATGTTGCTACAAGCGAGGTCTGTCCGGAAGCATTTTGGCTCATAAATTTATTATCAGACTTGTTTGAAGGACTGCTTAAACCTACACAGATGCGTTGTGATAATGAAAGTTGCATAAGATTGACAGAAGACCTAGTGTTTCAGGCTAGGACAAAGCATATAAATAATAAGCACCACTATGTCGAAAGCTTGGTATGAGATGGGATAACGAAGCTACACTATCTACCTATTGATGAACAAGTAGTAGACATACTAACTAAAGTGTTACCAAACCAGAAGCTTGAGTACCTGAGAGGTAAGCTTGGTTTGGTGGAAATCTCTTCCCTAAATGAGAGGGAGTGATGTTGGATAGTTCTTGTCTTTATGGGTCATGCATTAGACCAGGACTGACAGTTGTAAGTCTTAGTGAATATCATAAAGAAAGAATATAGTCTGGACTCTGGAGGATTGGATAAACATCTTAGATTGAAACTTCTTATGGATTGTAGAATCCAGGAAAAGAATTTGTTGACTGATAATCTTTGAGGATGAGGTAGGGAATCCATAATAAGAGTAGTCGAAGAGGACCCATATTTTTTGATGATTCAGGTTTGGAAATCTAAGATAAAAATAGTCCTAAAAGGACATACCCTGTGAACATCCAGATGGGGTATGTGCCTTAGAGGTAAGTATGGCAGCTCACATAAAGCCTCCCAACATAATGCTCTCAAATAAGGATGAGCTTTTCTAGTTAAGGCCTTCAAGGACAGTATTGGTTATGATAAAGATGCTTGACAAAATACAACTTATCAATCTGACTTTTCTTATGAGCGTGCTTCAAGATTGAGATTCCTTGTACCATGTAATGGGATTACGAATACCTCCCTAGTTAAGAGGGAGTGTTAAAAATTGTAACTAAGTTCAGTTTTCATAATGACCTCAGTGTAATCATGACATTGTATATTCTTTATAAAGAAAGAAAGAGAAATTATATTTTATTTTGGAGAATGGGTTTCATAATCAAGTTTGAATCAAAAGCATGGTCTTCATGCTTTCAAGTTTTGTAGGTCTTTCTAGAATAAAGAATATTATTGGTCATGTGTCATAGTCCCATTTGGACTCATTGTAATAAATATTGATATTTATTTAATCAAGAAAATGCCATTTTGTATCCCAAGACCAAATCGGCCCAAGAGCAAGATCAAGTCGGCCTAAAGGAGGGATATTTAACCCCTGAAGGAGGCTATAAATACAAGGAGCTCGACCTCATTTGAGACACTCATCCATGTCAAGTTTGATTTGCAAGAGCAAAGGAGAAGAGCTAGAAGGACGAAGAAAGGAAGGAAAAAGTGATTTTTAGGCTAAATCTCCCTCTCTCCACACGTGAGAAGCTAGGTTTCTATGAAGCTACAGTTGCAGGAGGCCAAAATTCTAAGAAGCAAATGCAGGGATGAAATTCTAGGATGAAGTTGCAATAGGTCGAAGTTTGGAAGTTGCCTTAGAGAAGATCTTGTCGGGGGCTAACTTGGTGCTTGGTAGGGTTGTCGGTTTTGGTCTTTAGGTCTTTGAAGTCTCTTTGTAAGCAAATTATAAAGAAGAGAAGCATTTTTCTGGGTTTTCCCCTTGGAGAGGTTTTGCCCTAGCTTGGACCCTATATCTTATGTACTTTGTCTTATTGTGATCCTCATTGTTTTGGTAATTCCTTGATGAACAAAGATTCAATAAAGTAGTAAAAGGCCAACACATATCACAAGTAATTATCAAGTTAAGGAAAATCATCTATAATACATAAGTCTCCTAATTTTCCAACATCAACCTGCATATATCTAACTTTAATTTAGGAGCAAACTCTCTCTCAATCTTTGTGACTACTTGTTTGATTCATCTTTTCCTTCTTCCCAACTTCATGTCTACAAATAATATGTTTCCTTAAAAGTACTTGAGACGCAATACCTCTAGATCCATTTTTAGTATAGCCCATCAGAATTTTATCTATTTGACTCATTGCTCAAACCTGTAATCTGAAGACTTCATTAAAGCTATACAATATGTTACTTGCTCATATGCACATGGCGGGGAACGAAAAACCCCATTGCCGAATGGACAAAGCACCTAGAAAAAAAATTGAAGATCAAAAGTCTTGTAGAGCATTTCTACCCCTTTTTCTCTCTCTCTTCTTCTACGGTGTCAAAGATCACTCAATACCTCATCTTCCCAAGAAGAACATTGCCCATGAGATGTGGAAAACTCTTCGCGATTTGTTCCAGAATAAGAACAAGAATCGATTGTTGGTATTGAGAGATAAGTTGAAGAACATCAAGATGTTGGATGGTGAAGGTGTGACTCCATATCTAATAAGGATTACTCAAGTTTGTGATGAGATTTTTTCCATCAGTGAAAATGTTCTCGAGTCTGAGCTGGTGAGGATTTCTTTGAAAGGGTTCATTCGAGAAAAGTTGTCAGATTGGAACAGGTTATGGGATGTCTTCATCGAGGAGGAACTGTGAGACGAGGACCTCCATAAGAAGAAGAAGCCTTTTGATGATAACAATGCTCTTGCAGGGAAGATGAAGGGCAATGAAGGACTTGATCAAGTTGAAGTGTTATACATGTGGCAAATATGGTCATTCTTCGAGCAAGTGCCTGCGGAAGAAGAAGGAAGACAGTGAGAAAAGGAAGGGAAAGTAGTTGATGTTGTTGCATCTTCTGAGTTGGATGACCTCTCAATCATGTTGGAGGAGGGCTTTTCTCTAGTTTCTAATTTCTATGAGGGTGCCATCAATGAGGTTGCATGGTACTTGGATAATGGAGCGTCGAAGCATATGACAAGTTTGCGTGAAGTTTTTGAGACTCTACCTGAATGGGACTCAAAGTTTCACATGGAGGTGGGCAACAAGAGTCAAAAATAAATCAGAGGATCAGGTGTTGTGCCAATTAGGGTGGAGTCAGGTGGGTTGTTACGAGTTCATGATGTACTGTGGGTGCCAGAGCTCGGATACATCTTGTTGTCTCTCCCAATGATCAAGGCAAAGGGGTTTGAGGTGATTTTCCAAGATGGGAATGCGACGATCGGGCCCAGAGGCTCCAACTCTATTGAAGCTATCATTGAAGTTAGGGAGAATCATCTATACCATTGGTGGGTAATCCTATAGATCAAGGGAAGAAGTAGGTTCCTGACACTCAAAGGGAGTCAAGTTCGAGCAGGAGTATGCAAGTTCAGAGGGAGATTATGCAACCCAAGAAGAGCACACTATTAGTGGGAAGCACGGGGGCTTCTACTAGTAATAAGGAACCTTGGTATGCCATGAAGGCCTATCAAGAAAGTAACAAGCCCGAATCTTCTAAAGACACTACGGAGGATAGTGTGGTTCATTCTATAGGGTATGTTGTAGTGGTGAACGCCAAAGATTGGGCTAGTGTCACCGATGATGACGAGATACTTCCAAGTGGTGGAGGTACCTCCCTCGCTAAGAGGGAGTGTTGATTTGTGTAGCTTGGGAGGTACTCCCACAACCCCTAGGGTACTAGGTTTGTGAGGAGTTGAGCCGAGCAGTGTACCCAAGCAGTGGGTTTTGTACCTAAGGTTGTGGGAACAAGACAAAGATGAGAAAATGATATTTTATTCATTGAGAGCATGTGGGGCACCCTTGAAGGGCTAAGAAGCTCAAGCACCTAAGGCTTTGATGATGTGGCAAAAGATGAATGGAAGCAATTTTTGTCTTATGATTTAATGGTGTTTAAGCAAGAATGCTTAGGTCATCTTTAATGATGTGGTGTGACCCTTGGTGGAATGTGAGACCACCATAGAACACTATAAAATAAGGTAAGATTGGTCCACTCAAACCATCCATCACAAGAGCAATTCTTCTGAAGAAAAGACAATTTAAAAGAGAGCACAAACCTCATGAAGACAAGTTAGATAGGAGGAAGAAAGAAGAGTTTTTGTTTCTCTATTTCTATGTATAGGTCTAAAGGAGAAGGGTTGGTCAAATAATCAGAGCATCATTCTGTGATCAAGGGTTGAAAATCCTATGCATCTGAGTTGAGGTAAACCTTTGTGCAAGGGCTGAATACTTTTGTTCTTCAAAACAGTGTCATGTCTGTGATTAGGTTGAGTTATCTCTAGCCATAAAGAGAGGGTCGAGACTCCTTTAATTTCTGTGCATAAAGCCAAGAGGGGTTATGTGATGAAGAAGGAGCCAAGCTCAAGTATAGTAGCTAAGCAAAGGAGAGAAAGGGTTGACAGATGATGTTTTTGGAGTAGTGGTGAAGTAGAATTTAGGGATGAGTTCCCTGAAGTGGTGCATTGTGGGAGGATGGTGTTTATTCATCATGGGACCGAGATCCTTGAGGTTGAGCATAGGCCACAAGGAAGATTTGTGGCTACGTATTTGTGGAGAAGAAGTGCTAGTTTTATGGTGGGGTAAGTATGTTCATATGGAGTTATTTGGACAGTAAGTAAAGAAGACCCAAGTATAGTGTATGTAGTGATCATTCATTTTTGTGTGGGTTGTGCAAACAAAGCCCTAGATTAGTGGTTTGTGTGAGGGTTGGTTTGATTCCCTAGTTCAGTGAAGTTAGTGATAAGAGTGCAGAATTGTGAAGACCCTAAGAGTAGACCTATTGAAGTAGCAAGAGGGTTGTTAGAGGGCAGATTGGTGAGCCTAAGATCAGTGACATTGGAGCAACAATGCCATTGATAGAGGCAGATCGGTCAGTTGAACATGTAAGCATTCTGAAGTTGTAGAAGTACTTGTGAGCAGCAAAAGAGGTGTGGCAAAGGACCTGCCAGGTGTTCAAGATACGTGGACTGAACGAGCTGAGTTGATCGCTCCTTCAGTGAGTCAAGTGTATCTTGTTCAAGGGTAGATTGAGTGTCATAAGTTGTTGACTTCAAGCCCTAGTTTTTCTTGTATCAGGGCTAATTGTAAGGGCCATGATCCCTGGTACGAGAGCCCTATTTTTGTTGTATTAAAGTTTGTAATATAATAAGTTTTGGGTTAAAAATTTGTCTTATGAACTAAGTTGATTCACTGTTGTACATTTTCTGTTGTGCAATGTACTTGTGTTGTGGCATTTTAGTGTTTTTGTGATCATGTTCTAGACATAAACCTAATTCTAAAGTGCCGAAGAAAAATCAACACATAAAAGGTGATTGAATGACCCCACAAAGGCTGATTTCATTTGTCGATGAAGGGATACAAGTTGCCACTCAAAGGGGCCCATGCATCAGCACAAAAGAGGGCCTACACAAGCCTATTTTTAAGGGGCTAGCAGCCCACAAAGCAAGGGATTTGCAAGCCTATTTAAGGCCCACAATAGGAAGCATTAAGGAGTTTCCATTCACTGACATGACAACCCCTTTTTAGCCACCAAAAAGGGACACACTAGCCTGCCACACTCATGCCATACACAGCACTAGAGGGGGGCTATGCAGGCCTACCATACGTAGTCCTCACTTAGCCAAATTGAGGTGATACGCTCAACGTAATGCAAGGAATTCATTGGGCCTCTTGGGCCTCTCCTTTTTTGTTAAAATCGGTAACTAGGGCCAAACTCCATGTGGGTCACCTCATTTATGTCAGCTGATATTTTTCCTAGATTACTCTTGTCGAGAGGTGTAGGATTGATTTAAAGATCATCCAATTTCGACAAGTATTTATGGAGATATTAATTTATTAGTAATTACTTGACAATTTGTCAAGGTCTACAAGCAATTAAGTGTGTGGCACTCTTGCCCAGCGTTGCATATAAATAGAGGAGAGGTTGATTCATTATCTCAACTCATATTACCTCTCATCCCTTCCATTGTCTCTTGGGTATACGAAGCAGAGAGGACGCAACTAGGGCAGCGTGGAAAGAAGGACACAGCTAGGGCAACGTGGGAAAGAGAACACAGCTAGGGCAGCATTGGAGGAGGATGCAGGAAGGTGCAGCAAATGGTTTAGGTCTGCGTTGACCAGCACATTGCCTCCATTGACTGTGGCCTTGTGTGGGAAGCCTCTCCTCGGCTAGCTGAAGTGCTGAACAAGTCTACGTTGACTATTTAAGGGCACATTTATGACTGCATTATCTGGTTAGGGCTCGCTGTAATATGTTGTAGCATGCACTGCTGTTTTGACCATCGTACATTAACTGTTTTGGGCTGCCACTACTCCTATTGGAGACCGAGTTCTCCTAGGTTGTCTTGAAGACATTTTGGGGGCTGACTGATCACTTTTACTATTGCTATCCAAGGGTTTGATTACTGCTATTGTAAATCACCGATTAGTGATATTGTACTATGTCTCCCTCTGTTGAGCTATTGAAGATAAAATAAGATTTGATCAAAGGGTTTCCCCACATTGGTGTTTGTCCCTGGCTAGCCACCACATCTTGTGTCTCTTATCTTGGCTTGTTTTTCTGTCGATCGTTTAATGTTCTATCTGCACTTTAATTTATGTTTATGTAATTGCTAATCAGTGGCTAATAAGAAGAAAAGAAGTAAACCGCTCTAAGCATAGACCATACCATAATTTAACATTTTTTCTATAAATTAGAGTCATTTTCTCTCATTGGGGAGGTTGGGAGCTTGAAGGGATTGGGAAAGCTATATTGTATTTTTGTTTCAAATTTTGTTAATTAAAATACTTTGGAAGTCCATGATCTAGTGTCTTGTGTGGTTTATTTGGAGCATATTGAAGTAACCTTGTGTTTTCATGCTATTGCTTTGAGTTTGTAGCTTAGGCCTCGATAAGGAAACTGTTGTCCAAAGGAGAAGGTTAGCAATTATTTGTTAACCTCTTGTTAGTTTACATTCTAGAATTGAAATTTATATGTGATTCTCGATTGAATAGCATGTTGATTCATTTCATTGTGTAAACTACACCTATCACTACTAATTTATTGGCAAGACTAAGGGTTTTTTGCAGGTTTCTCGAGCTTGGAGTTGGGGAAATCCTTGGTTAGATCAGACATCTTCAAGCATATCTTTGAAGCATTATTCCCACCTAGATGAATGAGTTTCTAAAGGATTTTCAAAGGTTGTCAAAGTGCTTTCAAAGATCCCACTATCTCTCTTTCCTTCTCACAAAATTCCATAAATTTTCTTGGTGCCATTTTCAAGTACTACATTGTCAAATTTAGCGGATTAAAAGGCTTGAATTGTTGGTTGTCCTAATAGTCAAAAATCAACCAAAAAGAGATGATCAAACTCAACACTTCTTGGCTGTCCTAAAGTAAAAATTTCACTTAATTTCTCTAATATTTGCAAAGAAATTTTCATCAGGATTGGTAATAATATTGCAGATATCCAAAGTTTGCTTTGGTATCTATCATTTTGTATTGTTAGCAGATTTATTTTTGCAAACCATAATTTCCAAGAGGAGTAACTTTGGTGTATTGAACCAAACCTTAAAGATCATAGCCATCAAGACTCACTCTCATCTCCTTTACCTGCAACTATAAACTTCTTATTTTTTCCTTTGATTTTAATTAAAAATCGGGCACATAGGTTTAAATTTAGATTACTATTCTAACAACATTCTATTTTGCTAAGAAGGACCAAGTTTCATTCATTAGCAAAACACCATAAAATATATGATCTTTTAGACTTGGATTTTTCCTTTCATACGATAGCAATTTTAATAGATTTAGATCATTTTCTTTCAGTGCTTTCTAAACTAATTTGCTTGTTGATTTTTGGCTAACATTGAACAGTTCAAAAGGAGTGTTGGTGGAGGAACAAAACACTCAAAAGGTTACCTTTGGACAACGAACTAAATAAACTTCCATTTGCACTTAGCAAAACCCCTTTAAATGGTTTTTTCTACCCAAAGATCATTTCAAGGAAACCATTTGAAGTTTGTAGAAAAAGTCTCTCTTTTAGGATTGTCAAAAGGGCCTCTTGTAATCCATTATAACTTTGTGTTGATGCCCCGAAAATCGTTACATCAACATCGGGGGATAACCACCCGGTCCGGACCTTAATACAGCTCCTTTTCCATTTG
>APFE031098916.1:1051-22012 GCA_000404065.3 Pinus taeda
TTCACTTCATTGAAGTAGCGTATATGAATCTGAGTATGAAATTGAAAAGTTTTATCTGATCTGATAATACTGATTCACCCCCCCCTCTCAGTATTATTTCCAACACTTTTGTTGTTGGCCTTATTTCTCAGTTTATGAAAAATCCACCTGAAAGTCACTGGAAATCAACTAAAAGAATACTTCGTTAGGTTCGAGGTACAATTCAGTTTGGGATTCATTATAGTGCAAAAACATCTCCTCTATTGGTTGGTTTCACTAATTTCGATGGGGCTGGTGACCCTAATGATCAGAATTCTACTGTAGGTTATGTGTTCACTCTTGGTTCTGGATCTATTACATGGGCTTGAAAGAAATAAAGTGTCATTTCTCTTTCTTCAGCATAAGAAGAGTATCATTGTGCCATAGAATCTAGTAAGGAATCCTTGTGGCTTCATCAGATCATATTAGAGTTTGGATTTCAACAGTAGCATCCCACTACACTTTGGTGTGATAATCAAAGTTCCATTCAACTATGAAAATATATTGTCCAATGTCAGCATAGAAAACACATTGAACTACACATGCACTTCGTCAGAAAGTTCATTCATGACCATGTTATTGAAGTGCAATTTGTTCAACCGATGATCAAGTTACAAACATCTTTACAAAGGCTCCCACAGAGGCGAAGTTTACTAAACTTCGATTTATGGTTGGAGTTCAGGAAGTTGTCACTAAGGGGGGATAGGCTCTAATGCCTCCTTCCTTCTCCTATTGTGTCATATTTTTACATCCTTCAATCCTATCCCAAGTTGTTGTTAAGGGGGGATGTTAGGATATTTCGACACATAGGAAATAATTAAGTATAACTTGGTCTAACGTAGAGTTAGGTAAAGTGTGTTTCTTTACTTTGTACTTTTGTAACTTACAATCTGACGATCACGAAATGTTATGGACAAGAAGTGATCTGATGGTTCATTCTCTCCTCAGTATTACCGACACTTGATCCATGGCTAAGCACCCGATTGGTCCATGATCTCTATTTAAAGAGCATGAGGGTCATTTGTAAGGTGACTATTCATTAGAGAAGCTTATGTAAAAAAAAAAAATATTTTACATTAATAAACTGCCTGAAGTGGCCACGTTGGCTAAAGTCGTGGACTGTTTCCCTCTTTGAGGGTTTTAAACACATCAAGAATATTGGTGTATTGATCTGTGATCTATTTGTGAGCAGTGTCCTTTGGTGTTATATCTGAGGAACTTACCCTATAAATTCCTACACACTACTCATGCATGACTAATACATATGTAACACTTGACTTAACAAAAAAGCATAATAGTTCTACCTAATATGATAATGCACTAGTTGTAATACCTCATGAAAATGAGAGCAATAAATGGGTTATGAAATAGTATTATGATAATAATGTGAATGGAATTGGTACTTCTAGGGTTTGGAATCTACACTCGGACAACATGGTGAGGTTATTGTCGATAGAAATAACTATAGGATAAGTAAAAGCGTGTATCATTATTTTTATAAGTATACAATGATGCAGTTAACTTCATTGAGTACAGGTTGCTAACCCTTCTTGGGTTGTGATAATTGTTGATAACCTTTGCGGGGTACATAAGTAAAATATTGGAAGTGTTAGAGATAAAGTTTGAAATGATATATACATTGAAGAAAACTAATAAAAATCATAATGGTTGTGCATGTAGGTAGAAATAGACAAAGTATTCCTAGTCTAGCCTTTACACATAAGCAAGAAATTGGCCATGATAGTGTACTGGGGGAACGCCTCAGCCTGAAAGATGCTACAATGGCGGCCAAATATTTTATGCGCAAGGCATATATTAGCCCATTTTAAGGGCCATGAAAACACTGAGGACAATGTTTCACTCAAGGGGGGAAGATGTAATACCCCTTAGTGAATAAGTAAATATTTTAATTTACTAGTACAAGTAACTTGGAAGATTGTGGGTTAATGGACGACCTAATGTAATGTTAGACCTAAATGTTTATTTTAATTAAATTAACAAGATTAGTTATGGTCAGCCTAGGAATTACGGGAAGGTGGAAATGCTAAATCAGGATTTCACCTATCAGATAGTTAATGGGCAGTTAATCCTCTCCCTATATATAGATATCTTAGTTGGGAAAAGAGAGCCAGGAGGGTATAGAGGAACCTAAGGCAAACAAGAAAGAGGAAAAGATAAATTGCTACCTTGAATAGGATATTGATAAGGTGAGGCATGACGCTACCAATTGGGGCATTCTTTAGTTGGATTGTAGGCCAGTTGAAATCCTAAGAAAGGTTCTTTAGTCTGTAAGTTCCTGGCTAGACTTGTGTGGTCTTGATGCTTGAGAACATACCTTGCTAGGTCTTTTTCTAAGACAAAAAATGTTCCAAAGGAGAAACTGGCTTGAGAGGAGCTTTGGTGGGATACCATGCTCAATGGTTGGGATTAGCATTCTACCTTTCCCAACGATTTCCTATGTGAACCTATCTGACCTTGGATATATAAGTATCTATGTAAATTTGCTACAGGTTATGTCTTCCTATGAATTATTTTTTTACTGGTGAATTGTTTCTGTAATTGTTTTCTATAAATTATCTCTGTGAATTGATTATGTAATTAGTTGTTGTTAATTAACTCTATGGAAAAACCAGATGCCTAGTTGATAGAAGAAAACAAGGTGAAAAAATGGTCTGAAAAGGAGTGTCATAATGGTCTAAGTGTGAACTAAAGTAACCCCTTGCCAAACAAAAACAAATAAGTAAAGTTCATTTTATGAGAAACTAGTATTCTTGTATGATTGTATAAAGGGTGAAGTATTAGAAATAATGTTTACAAGGGTTAAATACTAAGGAACTTGATATTCGCTTATGCCTATATATAAAAATAGAATCTAAGCCTAAGGGTTAGTTCCAGGCTAGAGCTAACTTGGGCCAACTGGCTTGGAACAATCCCTAAATTATTTATGAAAGAAGACAGTTCTTGGAAATAGAATACTTCCAAATTCTGTTAATTAAGTGTTGCTAACTGCATATAATTGAAGAATGTAAATACATAAAAAAGGGCATTGCCTATTAATAAAGAACCATACAAGGGGAAGTTTTCCATGGCAAGGAAAAAAAATAACATTAAAAAAAAAATCCCATAGGGAGGTGCAAGAATTAGAGAGAAATTATAAACAATTGTAAACATGTAGGACACAAAATATATAGTTAGACTACCACAAAAATACATGTTAATTTTATTTAGTAACTAACAAAAATTCAAATAGAGAAAATCAAGATGAATTGGGAACTATTCCTTGAGAGGAATCATGAAATTTAACAATGAAAACTCACTGAAAAAATCCATTAATAAAAAAAGTAAAAGAACGAGAAGTTATATGTTTAGATTAATGCCCAAAAAAAGAAAGTGTCTTGTGTACAAAGAATGGGAAATAAAACTAGTGCTAGGTAAGGGTTGGCATATTTCAGTTTTTTCTTTTAAAATTGATTAAATAAAACATAAATAAATTCATGAATTCCAGTATTCAAAACCTGGTTTTACTTGGGAATACTTTGCAACTGAAGTTCAAATTACATCTAGGGACTCTTAACTCAGTAAAAAACCACTCGGGTAATTATATGTCATCTCATATATATTTATAAAGTATCAAGCATAATAACGGGAGGGTTGCAAGGCCATAATTAAAAACCTAATGAAATTATACAAGAGACAGATTTCAACCATTGAACCCAAGGAATTATTAATCCTATGAACTATAGGTCAAAATCACTTTATTTTTAAACCCAACACAAGGTGAGGGCCTTGGCATTAACCCTAATGTGACAAAGTACAAAAAACGAGAACCACTTTGGGTAGAGTAAGACTAGATGAAACCCTCGGTATGGTTTGGTATCTAATTGCGATCTACATCATATAGGGAAAATGGGTTAAAATATGGAATCCTCAAAAGAAATTAATCAAAGTTTAAGCATAATTGCAAGTCGCAAGCAACATGTCCATACAATAAAGGTGGGTTAGTTGGAATTCATATAAGAAGGAAGCCAATTTTAAATAATGTTGCACTCATGGAAAGAACCAGTCGAATTATTATTTCAATACTGTCGAAGATGACCAAGACCTATTGCAAACTTTACCAAGCGAAATAAAAAGGAAAATTCAGTTTGCAACCTCAGAAGGGAATAATTAAAGTCACAGAACAAACTAACTTTTAGGTTTCATACCAGAAATCCTACATACTTTCCTGCCATAGCCTCCAAGGATGAAAGACGAGGGAGAAATACTCCAAGAACGTTCGGCAAAGCCTAGGAACAAAAATTTATAAGTACCATAATATGGATAAGGATCAGTAAGAATGTAACCTAGATGTTTTTTTAGAGGAGGAGTGAGCTTAGTCAATACCTGGTTCCCTAAAATTCATGACAACAGTTCCATCTACAGACCTCAAACCTCCAGGTTGCAAGGGTGCAAATGAAGAACCGCGATGTCCGACAAGGGAAGGGTCATTACACTCGTAACTTTCCAAAATTACAATCGTCGATTGAAGAGTAATCCCTAATTCCCCATCATTAGATGACTACCAACACATCAATTACAAGGTACAACATAGGGAGGCTGACGTGTCTGGAACGGAAGCTCCAAAAGACTTTGTTGGCTTGGCTGATGTAACAAGTATTGTACCTCAAGAAACCAATTTCCTGGCTGTAGAGAAATTGTGCTTAAGGCATTAATAAATATTATTTACTGTCACTTATTATTTGTTGTGTTCTCAAATGATTGAGTGGATTTACCCTTGTCTTATAATAATCCGGGACGTGTTGGAAACATTTATCCATTTTGAGGAACCCCTTTGGGTTTAGCTTTTGCCATTCACACAACATTACATGAGGACTTGCAAAGTCTCAAGTGTGAGGGAGAGATTGGACCTTCATTTTGAAGCCTTTACTACTCTGAGTAGTGGGAGTTTTCCCCTTTATACTTGCTCTCATAGCCTATAATCATTCCCCTCATTCCCCTTTTGTCACAATCACTTGCATTGTGGTCATCACATGCATTGTGGCCGACATCTCTCAACTAGATACACATCTTCCTCATATTGGAATATAGAACGTGCATCTCCTTGCAATAATATCTTTTTTCACTTTTAGTTACTTTATATTTTTAAAGTTGATATAAAATTATGTTATTTCACATTAACAGGGAAATATTTTATTTACCGCTCAAAGTGAGGATGAAATATTTATGCTACCTATTGTGAGTTGTGGTGTGAACAATAGAACACAATGAGTGACATTATTGATATTTATAATGTTTTGAATTAAAACTATCCAAATAGACATATCAATTTTATTTAAAAAAAGATGTGTCAACATAATGATGAAAATGAAAAGAATTACACATCTCTTTCATAATAAATTGTAAAATACATATTTAGGTAAAACAATTAAAAAAACAAATTTTATGAAAAAATAATATTACTTTTTTTAAATTAATAATTTTTTAAATACAAATATTATTTAATAAAAATTCTAAAATAATTATACTAACCACAATACAATATTAATAATAACTAATCTATAAATAATATTTATATTTATATCTTTATTTGTAAACCTAACTTTTTGATTAATTAATACTAATTCTTTTTTAAATTTTAAATAAAATTTATATCATTAAAAATAAATAGAAAATCATAATTAGTTTACCAGTGAGTGAAATTGTGAAAGCCAGAATTAAGTGAAAAAATTTACATTAAAGTAAAGCTTGCTACCAACAACGTGTAAATGTGTTAGAAAACCTGCACAAATGAATCTAGCTAGTAAACACAGCTTTGCAGAGCAAAAACACTAAAAGAAAATCGAAAGAAAAAAAGAATGATTCATTAGAAAATAGGTTACAATGCTCATGATATAGCATTACCGGGTGAAGATCCCAAGGTAATGCACCATAGTGGTGATCAATGAGAAGGCTCAACACTTACAACAAGTTCTGGAGAGAACTAGCCAGTTGCGGAGTGAAAGAAGGAGAAAATCAGGGAGTAAATCATGCAGAAGAACTAACCAGTGTTAAAGAAGGAGCAAATCACGGAGTAAATCATGCAGAAGAACTAACCAGTTGCAGATTTAAAGAAGGAGCAAATCAGGGAGTAAATCATGCAAAACGAATCTTGCATGTAGTCCCATGCTCTAACTAAGTGTCCGCATGTAGGTGTGTATTACTTCCAACCCCCCCCCCCCCTCGAACACCACTATGGGGAAAAATAGAAAATGGGCCCTGGCAACTAAGGCCAAAGGTCACCCAAAATACAGTGCAACTTGTACTAAAATTGAGGAAAGAGGGAAAACCTCATCTGAAAATATTTCTTCATCAGATGATGACAACATGGATGAAAATTCTCCCCCACCTTCTCAAGATCTTCCTTAGCTTCCAAAATGGGTGTGTGCTACTCATGATGCAGCAGGTGCTCTTGTAGGTGATCCTACAGATTAGCAACATACATGTTCTCAGTTCAATAGAGTCTCTTAGTTACTGGCTCAAGCTTCAATAAATTATGATCTTGACACCTTTGTAGAAGCGTCAAGCCATCTAGATTGGGAAACAACTATGAATGAAGAATATCATTCATTATTGGAAAATGATACATGGGACCTTGTTCCTCTTCTAAACGGACAAAAACTTGTTAGATGGAAATGGGTTTATAAAACCAAGTTTGGACCATATGGAAAAGTTGATAAACATAAATCTCGTATTGTTGCTAAGGGTTTTTCACAAGTTGAAGGCATTGACTATACTGAAACCTTCCTCCCTCTTTCCAAAATGAAATCTATCCACCTTGTTCTTTCTTTTGCTTCCTCTTTCAAATGGGAAGTCTATCAGATGGATGGTAAATCACCTTCTTGCATGGGGACTTGCATGAAGAAATCTATATGGAACAACCTCTTTTCTTTATACAAACATAGTCTAGCCTTGTATGCCGGCTTAAGAAATCCATCTATGGTCTCAAGCAAGCCCCTTGGGCTTGGTATGCTAAAATGGTTAGCTTTCTTTTAGATACTGGCTTTTCTAGGTGTCATTCTGACAATATTATCTACACCAAGAAAGTGGGTAAGTCTCTTATCATTCTTGTTCTTTATGTTGATGATCTTATCCTTACTAGTAGTGATCACAATCTTATAAACCATATGAAGTCCAACCTTAAAAATAAGTTTGAAATGACAGACTTAGGACTCTTGCATTATTTTCTTGGTCTTCAAGTCTTGCAATCCAAGGAAGGTATTTCCCTTTCCTAGTCCAATTATTCCTGTGATAGTCTATGCCAATTTCACATGGAAGACTGTAAGCCATCCCCTTCTCCCTTTGAGTCTAGAGCGAAACTTTCAGTCACATGTACTTCCCCTGAAGTTGATGCTACCTTATTCTGTCAACTTGTAGGAAAATGTTTGTATCTAACCCATACTCGTCCTGACCTTTCTTTTGTTGTTGGCCTTATTTCTCTGTTTATGAAAAATCCACCTGAAAGTCACTGGAAATCAACTAAAAGAATACTTCGTTAGGTTCGAGGTACAATTTAGTTTGGGATTCATTATAGCGCAAAAACATCTCCTCTATTGGTTCGTTTCACTAATTTCGATGGGGCTGGTGACCCTAATGATCAGAATTCTACTGTAGGTTATGTGTAAACTCTTGGTTCTGGATCTATTACATGGTCTTGAAAGAAATAAAGTGTCATTTCTCTTTCTTCAGCATAAGAAGAGTATCATTGTGCCATAGAATCTAGTAAGGAATCCTTGTGGCTTCATCAGATCATATTAGAGTTTGGATTTCAACAGTAGCATCCCACTACACTTTGGTGTGATAATCAAAGTTCCATTCAACTATGAAAAGATATTGTCCAATGTCAGCATAGAAAACACATTGAACTACACATGCACTTCGTCAGAAAGTTCATTCATGACCATGTTATTGAAGTGCAATTTGTTCAACCGATGATCAAGTTACAAACATCTTTACAAAGGCTCCCACAGAGGCAAAGTTTACTAAACTTCGATTTATGGTTGGAGTTCAGGAAGTTGTCACTAAGGGGGGATAGGCTCTAATGCCTCCTTCCTTCTCCTATTGTGTCATATTTGTACATCCTTCAATCCTATCCCAAGTTGTTGTTAAGGGGGGATGTTAGGATATTTCGACACATAGGAAATAATTAAGTATAACTTGGTCTAACGTAGAGTTAGGTAAAGTGTGTTTCTTTACTTTGTACTTTTGTAACTTACAATCTGACGATCACGAAATGTTATGGACAAGAAGTGATCTGATGGTTCATTCTCTCCTCAGTATTACCGACACTTAATCCATGGCTAAGCACCCGATTGGTCCATGATCTCTATTTAAAGAGCATGGAGGGTCATTTGTAAGGTGACTATTCATTAGAGAAGCTTATGTAAAAAAAAAAATATTTTACATTAATAAACTGCCTGAAGTGGCCACGTTGGCTAAAGTCATGGACTGTTTCCCTGTTTGAGGGTTTTAAACACATCAAGAATATTGGTGTATTGATCTGTGATCTATTTGTGAGCAGTGTCCTTTGGTGTTATATCTGAGGAACTTACCCTATAAATTCCTACACACTACTCATGCATGACTAATGCATATGTAACACTTGACTTAACAAAAAAGCATAATAGTTCTACCTAATATGATAATGCACTAGTTGTAATACCTCATGAAAATGAGAGCAATAAATGGGTTCTGAAATAGTATTATGATAATAATGTGAATGGAATTGGTACTTCTAGGGTTTGGAATCTACACTCGGACAACATGGTGAGGTTATTTCCGATAGAAATAACTATAGGATAAGTAAAAGCGTGTATCATTATTTTTATAAGTATACAATGATGCAGTTAACTTCATTGAGTACAGGTTGCTAACCCTTCTTGGGTTGTGATAACTGTTGATAACCTTTGCGGGGTACATAAGTAAAATATTGGAAGTGTTAGCGATAAAGTTTGAAATGATATATATATTGACGAAAACTAATAAAAATCATAATGGTTGTGAATGTAGGTAGAAATAGACAAAGTATTCCTAGTCTAGCCTTTACACATAAGCAAGAAATTGGCCATGATAGTGTACCGGGGGAATGCCTCAGCCTGAAAGATGCTACAAGGGCGGCCAAATATTTTATGCGCAAGGCATATATTAGCCCATTTTAAGGGCCATGAAAACACTGAGGAAAATGTTTCACTCAAGGGGGGACGATGTAATACCCCTTAGTGAATAAGTAAATATTTTAATTTACTAGTACAAGGAACTTGGAAGATTGTGGGTTAATGGACGACCTAATGTAATGTTAGACCTAAATGTTTATTTTAATTAAATTAACAAGATTAGTTATGGTCAGCCTAGGAATTATGGGAAGGTGGAAATGCTAAATGAGGATTTCACCTATCAGATAGTTAATGGGTAGTTAATCCTCTCCCTATATATAGATATCTTAGTTGGGAAAAGAGAGCCAGGAGGGTATAGAGGAACCTAAGGCAAACAAGAAAGAGGAAAAGATAAATTGCTACCTTGAATAGGATATTGATAAGGTGAGGCATGACGCTACCAATTGGGGCATTCTTTAGTTGGATTGTAGGCCAGTTGAAATCCTAAGAAAGGTTCTTTAGTCTGTAAGTTCCTGGCTAGACTTGTGTGGTCTTGATGCTTGAGAACATACCTTGCTAGGTCTTTTTCTAAGACAAAAAATGTTCCAAAGGAGAAACTGGCTTGAGAGGAGCTTTGGTGGGATACCATGCTCAATGGTTGGGATTAGCATTCTACCTTTCCCAACGATTTCCTATGTGAACCTATCTGACCTTGGATATATAAGTATCTATGTAAATTTGCTACAGGTTATGTCTTCCTATGAATTATTTTTTTACTGGTGAATTGTTTCTGTAATTGTTTTCTGTAAATTATCTCTGTGAATTGATTATGTAATTAGTTGTTGTTAATTAACTCTATGGAAAAACCAGATGCCTAGTTGATATAAGAAAACAAGGTGAAAAAATGGTCTGATAAGGAGTGTCATAATGGTCTAAGTGTAAACTAAAGTAACCCCTTGCCAAACAAAAACAAATAAGTAAAGTTCATTTTATGAGAAACTAGTATTCTTGTATGATTGTATAAAGGGTGAAGTATTAGAAATAATGTTTACAAGGGTTAAATACTAAGGAACTTGATATTCGCTTATGTCTATATATAAAAATAGAATCTAAGCCTAAGGGTTAGTTCCAGGCTAGAGCTAACTTGGGCCAACTGGCTTGGAACAATCCCTAAATTATTTATGAAAGAAGACAGTTCTTGGAAATAGAATACTTCCAAATTCTGTTAATTAAGTGTTGCTAACTGCATATAATTGAAGAATGTAAATACATAAAAAAGGGAATTGCCTATTAATAAAGAACCATACAAGGGGAAGTTTTCCATGGCAAGGAAAAAAAATAACATTAAAAAAAAAATCCCATAGGGAGGTGCAAGAATTAGAGAGAAATTATAAAAAATTGTAAACATGTAGGACACAAAATATATAGTTAGACTACCACAAAAATACATGTTAATTTTATTTAGTAACTAACAAAAATTCAAATAGAGAAAATCAAGATGAATTGGGAACTATTCCTTGAGAGGAATCATGAAATTTAACAATGAAAAATCACTGAAAAAATCCATTAATAAAAAAAGTAAAAGAACGAGAAGTTATATGTCTAGATTAATGCCCAAAAAAAAAAAGTGTCTTGTGTACAAAGAATGGGAAATAAAACTAGTGCTAGGTAAGGGTTGGCATATTTCAGTTTTTTCTTTTAAAATTGATTAAATAAAACATAAATAAATTCATGAATTCCAGTATTCAAAACCTGGTTTTACTTGGGAATACTTTGCAACTGAAGTTCAAATTACATCTAGGGACTCTGAACTCAGTAAAAAACCACTCGGGTAATTATATGTCATCTCATATATATTTATAAAGTATCAAGCATAATAATGGGAGGGTTGCAAGGCCATAATTAAAAACCTAATGAAATTATACAAGAGACAGATTTCAACCATTGAACCCAGGGAATTATTAATCCTGTGAACTATAGGTCAAAATCACTTTATTTTTAAAACCAACACAAGGTCAGGGCCTTGGCATTAACCCTAATGTGACAAAGTACAAAAAACGAGAACCACTTTGGTTAGAGTAAGACTAGATGAAACCCTCGGTATGGTTTGGTATCTAATTGCGATCTACATCATATAGGGAAAATGGGTTAAAATATGGAATCCTCAAAAGAAATTAATCAAAGTGTAAGTATAATTGCAAGTCGCAAGCAACATGTCCATACAATAAAGGTGGGTTAGTTGGAATTCATATAAGAAGGAAGCCAATTTTAAATAATGTTGCACTCATGGAAAGAACTAGTGGAATTATTATTTCAATACTGTCGAAGATGACCAAGACCTATTGCAAACTTTAGCAAGCGAAATAAAAAGGAAAATTCAGTTTGCAACCTCAGAAGGGAATAATTAAAGTCACAGAACAAACTAACTTTTAGGGTTCATACCAGAAATCCTACATACTTTCTTGCCATAGCCTCCAAGGATGAAAGACGAGGGAGAAATACTCCAAGAACGTTCGGCAAAGCCTAGGAACAAAAATGTATAAGTACCATAATATGGATAAGGATCAGTAAGAATGTAACCTAGATGTTTTTTTAGAGGAGGAGTGAGCTTAGTCAATACTTGGTTCCCTAAAATTCATGACAACAGTTCCATCTACATACCTCAAACCTCCAGGTTGCAAGGGTGCAAATGAAGAACCGCGATGTCCGACAAGGGAAGGGTCATTACACTCGTAACTTTCCAAAATTACTATCGTCGATTGAAGAATAATCCCTAATTCCCCATCATTAGATGACTACCAACACATCAAATGCAAGGTACGACATAGAGAGGCTGACGTGTCTGGAACGGAAGCTCCAAAAGACTTTGTTGGCTTGGCTGATGTAACAAGTATTGTACCTCAAGAAATCAATTTCCTGGCTGTAGAGAAATTGTGCTTAAGGCATTAATAAATATTATTTACTGTCACTTATTATTTGTTGTGTTCTCAAATGATTGAGTGGATTTACCCTTGTCTTATAATAATCCGGGACGTGTTGGAAACATTTATCCATTTTGAGGAACCCCTTTGGGTTTAGCTTTTTCCATTCACACAATATTACATGAGGACTTGCAAAGTCTCAAGTGTGAGGGAGAGATTGGACCTTCATTTTGAAGCCTTTACTACTCTGAGTAGTGGGAGTTTTCCCCTTTATACTTGCTCTCATAGCCTATTATCATTCCCCTCATTCCCCTTTTTTCACAATCACTTGCATTGTGGTCATCACATGCATTGTGGCCGACATCTCTCAACTAGATACACATCTTCCTCATATTGGAATATAGAACGTGCATCTCCTTGCAATAATATCTTTTTTCACTTTTAGTTACTTTATATTTTTAAAGTTGATATAAAATTATGTTATTTCACATTAACAGGGAAATATTTTATTTACCGCTCAAAGTGAGGATGAAATATTTATGCTACCTATTGTGAGTTGTGGTGTGAACAATAGAACACAATGAGAGTGACATTATTGATATTTATAATGTTTTGAATTAAAACTATCCAAATGGACATATCAATTTTATTTAAAAAAGCATGTGTCAACTTAATGATGAAAATGAAAAGAATTACACATCTCTTTCATAATAAATTGTAAAATACATATTTAGGTAAAACAATTAAAAAAACAATTTTTATGAAAAAATAATATTACTTTTTTAATTAATTAATTTTTTAAATACAAATATATTTAAATAAAAATTTCTAAAATATATACTAACCACAATTACAATATTAATAATAACTAATCTATAAAATATATTTATATTTATATCTTATTTGTAAACCTAACTTTTTGATTAATTAATACTAATTCTTTTTTAAATTTTAAATAAAATTTATATCATTAAAAATAAATAGAAAATCATAATTAGTTTACCAGTGAGTGAAATTGTGAAAGCCAGAATTAAGTGAAAAAATTTACATTAAAGTAAAGCTTGCTACCAACAACGTGTAAATGTGTTAGAAAACCTACACAGATGAATCTAGCTAGTAAACACAACTTTGCAGAGCAAAACCACTAAAAGAAAATCGAAAGAAAAAAAGAATGATTCATTAGAAAATAGGTTACAATGCTCATGATATAGCATTACCGGGTGAAGATCCCAAGGTAATGCACCATAGTGGTGATCAATGAGAAGGCTCAACACCTACAACAAGTTCTGGAGAGAACTAGCCAGTTGCGGAGTGAAAGAAGGAGAAAATCAGGGAGTAAATCATGCAGAAGAACTAACCAGTGTTAAAGAAGGAGCAAATCACGGAGTAAATCATGCAGAAGAACTAACCAGTTGCAGATTTAAAGAAGGAGCAAATCAGGGAGTAAATCATGCAAAACGAATCTTGCATGTAGTCCCATGCTCTAACTAAGTGTCCGCATGTAGGTGTGTATTACTTCCAACCCCCCCCCCCCCTCGAACACCACTATGGGGAAAAATAGAAAATGGGCCCTGGCAACTAAGGCCAAAGGTCACCCAAAATACAGTGCAACTTGTACTAAAATTGAGGAAAGAGGGAAAACCTCATCTGAAAATATTTCTTCATCAGATGATGACAACATGGATGAAAATTCTCCCCCACCTTCTCAAGATCTTCCTTAGCTTCCAAAATGGGTGTGTGCTACTCATGATGCAGCAGGTGCTCTTGTAGGTGATCCTACAGATTAGCAACATACATGTTCTCAGTTCAATAGAGTCTCTTAGTTACTGGCTCAAGCTTCAATAAATTATGATCTTGACACCTTTGTAGAAGCGTCAAGCCATCTAGATTGGGAAACAACTATGAATGAAGAATATCATTCATTATTGGAAAATGATACATGGGACCTTGTTCCTCTTCTAAACGGACAAAAACTTGTTAGATGGAAATGGGTTTATAAAACCAAGTTTGGACCATATGGAAAAGTTGATAAACATAAATCTCGTATTGTTGCTAAGGGTTTTTCACAAGTTGAAGGCATTGACTATACTGAAACCTTCCTCCCTCTTTCCAAAATGAAATCTATCCACCTTGTTCTTTCTTTTGCTTCCTCTTTCAAATGGGAAGTCTATCAGATGGATGGTAAATCACCTTCTTGCATGGGGACTTGCATGAAGAAATCTATATGGAACAACCTCTTTTCTTTATACAAACATAGTCTAGCCTTGTATGCCGGCTTAAGAAATCCATCTATGGTCTCAAGCAAGCCCCTTGGGCTTGGTATGCTAAAATGGTTAGCTTTCTTTTAGATACTGGCTTTTCTAGGTGTCATTCTGACAATATTATCTACACCAAGAAAGTGGGTAAGTCTCTTATCATTCTTGTTCTTTATGTTGATGATCTTATCCTTACTAGTAGTGATCACAATCTTATAAACCATATGAAGTCCAACCTTAAAAATAAGTTTGAAATGACAGACTTAGGACTCTTGCATTATTTTCTTGGTCTTCAAGTCTTGCAATCCAAGGAAGGTATTTCCCTTTCCTAGTCCAATTATTCCTGTGATAGTCTATGCCAATTTCACATGGAAGACTGTAAGCCATCCCCTTCTCCCTTTGAGTCTAGAGCGAAACTTTCAGTCACATGTACTTCCCCTGAAGTTGATGCTACCTTATTCTGTCAACTTGTAGGAAAATGTTTGTATCTAACCCATACTCGTCCTGACCTTTCTTTTGTTGTTGGCCTTATTTCTCTGTTTATGAAAAATCCACCTGAAAGTCACTGGAAATCAACTAAAAGAATACTTCGTTAGGTTCGAGGTACAATTTAGTTTGGGATTCATTATAGCGCAAAAACATCTCCTCTATTGGTTCGTTTCACTAATTTCGATGGGGCTGGTGACCCTAATGATCAGAATTCTACTGTAGGTTATGTGTAAACTCTTGGTTCTGGATCTATTACATGGTCTTGAAAGAAATAAAGTGTCATTTCTCTTTCTTCAGCATAAGAAGAGTATCATTGTGCCATAGAATCTAGTAAGGAATCCTTGTGGCTTCATCAGATCATATTAGAGTTTGGATTTCAACAGTAGCATCCCACTACACTTTGGTGTGATAATCAAAGTTCCATTCAACTATGAAAAGATATTGTCCAATGTCAGCATAGAAAACACATTGAACTACACATGCACTTCGTCAGAAAGTTCATTCATGACCATGTTATTGAAGTGCAATTTGTTCAACCGATGATCAAGTTACAAACATCTTTACAAAGGCTCCCACAGAGGCAAAGTTTACTAAACTTCGATTTATGGTTGGAGTTCAGGAAGTTGTCACTAAGGGGGGATAGGCTCTAATGCCTCCTTCCTTCTCCTATTGTGTCATATTTGTACATCCTTCAATCCTATCCCAAGTTGTTGTTAAGGGGGGATGTTAGGATATTTCGACACATAGGAAATAATTAAGTATAACTTGGTCTAACGTAGAGTTAGGTAAAGTGTGTTTCTTTACTTTGTACTTTTGTAACTTACAATCTGACGATCACGAAATGTTATGGACAAGAAGTGATCTGATGGTTCATTCTCTCCTCAGTATTACCGACACTTAATCCATGGCTAAGCACCCGATTGGTCCATGATCTCTATTTAAAGAGCATGGAGGGTCATTTGTAAGGTGACTATTCATTAGAGAAGCTTATGTAAAAAAAAAAATATTTTACATTAATAAACTGCCTGAAGTGGCCACGTTGGCTAAAGTCATGGACTGTTTCCCTGTTTGAGGGTTTTAAACACATCAAGAATATTGGTGTATTGATCTGTGATCTATTTGTGAGCAGTGTCCTTTGGTGTTATATCTGAGGAACTTACCCTATAAATTCCTACACACTACTCATGCATGACTAATGCATATGTAACACTTGACTTAACAAAAAAGCATAATAGTTCTACCTAATATGATAATGCACTAGTTGTAATACCTCATGAAAATGAGAGCAATAAATGGGTTCTGAAATAGTATTATGATAATAATGTGAATGGAATTGGTACTTCTAGGGTTTGGAATCTACACTCGGACAACATGGTGAGGTTATTTCCGATAGAAATAACTATAGGATAAGTAAAAGCGTGTATCATTATTTTTATAAGTATACAATGATGCAGTTAACTTCATTGAGTACAGGTTGCTAACCCTTCTTGGGTTGTGATAACTGTTGATAACCTTTGCGGGGTACATAAGTAAAATATTGGAAGTGTTAGCGATAAAGTTTGAAATGATATATATATTGACGAAAACTAATAAAAATCATAATGGTTGTGAATGTAGGTAGAAATAGACAAAGTATTCCTAGTCTAGCCTTTACACATAAGCAAGAAATTGGCCATGATAGTGTACCGGGGGAATGCCTCAGCCTGAAAGATGCTACAAGGGCGGCCAAATATTTTATGCGCAAGGCATATATTAGCCCATTTTAAGGGCCATGAAAACACTGAGGAAAATGTTTCACTCAAGGGGGGACGATGTAATACCCCTTAGTGAATAAGTAAATATTTTAATTTACTAGTACAAGGAACTTGGAAGATTGTGGGTTAATGGACGACCTAATGTAATGTTAGACCTAAATGTTTATTTTAATTAAATTAACAAGATTAGTTATGGTCAGCCTAGGAATTATGGGAAGGTGGAAATGCTAAATGAGGATTTCACCTATCAGATAGTTAATGGGTAGTTAATCCTCTCCCTATATATAGATATCTTAGTTGGGAAAAGAGAGCCAGGAGGGTATAGAGGAACCTAAGGCAAACAAGAAAGAGGAAAAGATAAATTGCTACCTTGAATAGGATATTGATAAGGTGAGGCATGACGCTACCAATTGGGGCATTCTTTAGTTGGATTGTAGGCCAGTTGAAATCCTAAGAAAGGTTCTTTAGTCTGTAAGTTCCTGGCTAGACTTGTGTGGTCTTGATGCTTGAGAACATACCTTGCTAGGTCTTTTTCTAAGACAAAAAATGTTCCAAAGGAGAAACTGGCTTGAGAGGAGCTTTGGTGGGATACCATGCTCAATGGTTGGGATTAGCATTCTACCTTTCCCAACGATTTCCTATGTGAACCTATCTGACCTTGGATATATAAGTATCTATGTAAATTTGCTACAGGTTATGTCTTCCTATGAATTATTTTTTTACTGGTGAATTGTTTCTGTAATTGTTTTCTGTAAATTATCTCTGTGAATTGATTATGTAATTAGTTGTTGTTAATTAACTCTATGGAAAAACCAGATGCCTAGTTGATATAAGAAAACAAGGTGAAAAAATGGTCTGATAAGGAGTGTCATAATGGTCTAAGTGTAAACTAAAGTAACCCCTTGCCAAACAAAAACAAATAAGTAAAGTTCATTTTATGAGAAACTAGTATTCTTGTATGATTGTATAAAGGGTGAAGTATTAGAAATAATGTTTACAAGGGTTAAATACTAAGGAACTTGATATTCGCTTATGTCTATATATAAAAATAGAATCTAAGCCTAAGGGTTAGTTCCAGGCTAGAGCTAACTTGGGCCAACTGGCTTGGAACAATCCCTAAATTATTTATGAAAGAAGACAGTTCTTGGAAATAGAATACTTCCAAATTCTGTTAATTAAGTGTTGCTAACTGCATATAATTGAAGAATGTAAATACATAAAAAAGGGAATTGCCTATTAATAAAGAACCATACAAGGGGAAGTTTTCCATGGCAAGGAAAAAAAATAACATTAAAAAAAAAATCCCATAGGGAGGTGCAAGAATTAGAGAGAAATTATAAAAAATTGTAAACATGTAGGACACAAAATATATAGTTAGACTACCACAAAAATACATGTTAATTTTATTTAGTAACTAACAAAAATTCAAATAGAGAAAATCAAGATGAATTGGGAACTATTCCTTGAGAGGAATCATGAAATTTAACAATGAAAAATCACTGAAAAAATCCATTAATAAAAAAAGTAAAAGAACGAGAAGTTATATGTCTAGATTAATGCCCAAAAAAAAAAAGTGTCTTGTGTACAAAGAATGGGAAATAAAACTAGTGCTAGGTAAGGGTTGGCATATTTCAGTTTTTTCTTTTAAAATTGATTAAATAAAACATAAATAAATTCATGAATTCCAGTATTCAAAACCTGGTTTTACTTGGGAATACTTTGCAACTGAAGTTCAAATTACATCTAGGGACTCTGAACTCAGTAAAAAACCACTCGGGTAATTATATGTCATCTCATATATATTTATAAAGTATCAAGCATAATAATGGGAGGGTTGCAAGGCCATAATTAAAAACCTAATGAAATTATACAAGAGACAGATTTCAACCATTGAACCCAGGGAATTATTAATCCTGTGAACTATAGGTCAAAATCACTTTATTTTTAAAACCAACACAAGGTCAGGGCCTTGGCATTAACCCTAATGTGACAAAGTACAAAAAACGAGAACCACTTTGGTTAGAGTAAGACTAGATGAAACCCTCGGTATGGTTTGGTATCTAATTGCGATCTACATCATATAGGGAAAATGGGTTAAAATATGGAATCCTCAAAAGAAATTAATCAAAGTGTAAGTATAATTGCAAGTCGCAAGCAACATGTCCATACAATAAAGGTGGGTTAGTTGGAATTCATATAAGAAGGAAGCCAATTTTAAATAATGTTGCACTCATGGAAAGAACTAGTGGAATTATTATTTCAATACTGTCGAAGATGACCAAGACCTATTGCAAACTTTAGCAAGCGAAATAAAAAGGAAAATTCAGTTTGCAACCTCAGAAGGGAATAATTAAAGTCACAGAACAAACTAACTTTTAGGGTTCATACCAGAAATCCTACATACTTTCTTGCCATAGCCTCCAAGGATGAAAGACGAGGGAGAAATACTCCAAGAACGTTCGGCAAAGCCTAGGAACAAAAATGTATAAGTACCATAATATGGATAAGGATCAGTAAGAATGTAACCTAGATGTTTTTTTAGAGGAGGAGTGAGCTTAGTCAATACTTGGTTCCCTAAAATTCATGACAACAGTTCCATCTACATACCTCAAACCTCCAGGTTGCAAGGGTGCAAATGAAGAACCGCGATGTCCGACAAGGGAAGGGTCATTACACTCGTAACTTTCCAAAATTACTATCGTCGATTGAAGAATAATCCCTAATTCCCCATCATTAGATGACTACCAACACATCAAATGCAAGGTACGACATAGAGAGGCTGACGTGTCTGGAACGGAAGCTCCAAAAGACTTTGTTGGCTTGGCTGATGTAACAAGTATTGTACCTCAAGAAATCAATTTCCTGGCTGTAGAGAAATTGTGCTTAAGGCATTAATAAATATTATTTACTGTCACTTATTATTTGTTGTGTTCTCAAATGATTGAGTGGATTTACCCTTGTCTTATAATAATCCGGGACGTGTTGGAAACATTTATCCATTTTGAGGAACCCCTTTGGGTTTAGCTTTTTCCATTCACACAATATTACATGAGGACTTGCAAAGTCTCAAGTGTGAGGGAGAGATTGGACCTTCATTTTGAAGCCTTTACTACTCTGAGTAGTGGGAGTTTTCCCCTTTATACTTGCTCTCATAGCCTATTATCATTCCCCTCATTCCCCTTTTTTCACAATCACTTGCATTGTGGTCATCACATGCATTGTGGCCGACATCTCTCAACTAGATACACATCTTCCTCATATTGGAATATAGAACGTGCATCTCCTTGCAATAATATCTTTTTTCACTTTTAGTTACTTTATATTTTTAAAGTTGATATAAAATTATGTTATTTCACATTAACAGGGAAATATTTTATTTACCGCTCAAAGTGAGGATGAAATATTTATGCTACCTATTGTGAGTTGTGGTGTGAACAATAGAACACAATGAGAGTGACATTATTGATATTTATAATGTTTTGAATTAAAACTATCCAAATGGACATATCAATTTTATTTAAAAAAGCATGTGTCAACTTAATGATGAAAATGAAAAGAATTACACATCTCTTTCATAATAAATTGTAAAATACATATTTAGGTAAAACAATTAAAAAAACAATTTTTATGAAAACAATAAATTATTTTTTAAATTAATATTTTTTAAATACAATATTTTTCAATAAAATTCTAATATTATACGCACAACTTACCCTTTATAATAACTAATTATATATTTTATTTTTTATATCTTTTATTTGTAAACCTAACTTTTTGATTAATTAATACTAATTCTTTTTTAAATTTTAAATAAAATTTATATCATTAAAAATAAATAGAAAATCATAATTAGTTTACCAGTGAGTGAAATTGTGAAAGCCAGAATTAAGTGAAAAAATTTACATTAAAGTAAAGCTTGCTACCAACAACGTGTAAATGTGTTAGAAAACCTGCACAGATGAATCTAGCTAGTAAACACAACTTTGCAGAGCAAAAACACTAAAAGAAAATCGAAAGAAAAAAAGAATGATTCATTAGAAAATAGGTTACAATGCTCATGATATAGCATTACCGGGTGAAGATCCCAAGGTAATGCACCATAGTGGTGATCAATGAGAAGGCTCAACACCTACAACAAGTTCCGGAGAGAACTAGCCAGTTGCGGAGTGAAAGAAGGAGAAAATCAGGGAGTAAATCATGCAGAAGAACTAACCAGTGTTAAAGAAGGAGCAAATCACGGAGTAAATCATGCAGAAGAACTAACCAGTTGCAGAGTTAAAGAAGGAGCAAATCAGGGAGTAAATCATGCAAAATGAATCTTGCATGTAGTCCCATACTCTAACTAAGTGTCCGCATGTAGGTGTGTATTACTTCCAACACCCCCCCCCCCCCCCCC